>CP050224.2:19482154-19766178 GCA_012066045.3 Morus alba
ACTCATTATTTTGTAAATATGTATTTTGTTTGAAAAACATCTCATGATTTTTAAATGAAAAAAATAAACAATTTATTTTTCAGATATGTGAAATTCTAAAATTTAACTCTTAAATTCAATTTCACATGTAACATTATTTTGCAAATCAATTTTGCACCTTACATCAATTTAATCATATTAAATCGATTTTCAGCGCATGGTTCTTATTTTATTTTATTTTTCTAAAACACTTTTATAATAAATAAAATAAACAATAATGAATGCGCGTGTATGCATGGCATGTTATAAAACTTATGAGTAGACACATTATATCATTATGGCATGTTATATCCATGGACATATAATATGTAATTATCAACATAAAATATAAATATATACAATCAACTATTGAGATGGATTTGACCGGGTCTCATGAAAAAATAAATTACAACTCAATCAAATCTAACAAATAAATAATTATAATAATTATGTTCTCCACGTACATCAACGGGTCTTTGATTCTTGAGTTCTTTATTCTTGACTTCATTCTTTGTCTCGGAGTTTGGATTTTACCTTCCTTGGGGTCTAAAACTTTTCCGTGTGCAGCCGGCACGCATTACGAGGGTTTGAAACCTTCGGGGCTATTCGGGATCAAATCCGAACTTGGGCCGCCATCAGCGCAGTCTTTGGGTCACATCTTGCTTTCTTTTGGGCCCCTTTGGGCCATCTTATTTGGTGCATTAGGTCCATCTTTGGTCTGTTGGGCGCAGCACTTTTGGCGATTTTGAAATTTTTCAGGCATTTTTATGGCCTTCTTTGAAGGCTTCAAACTTGATCTTCAAGGCCTCCTTTTTTGATTCAAAATCAAAAACACGATTCTACCCAAAAACAAATTACAATAATTCTATTTCGAATTAAATTACAAATAATTTATTATCGAATGAATATAACCAATCCATGGAACCATATAATTAATGACCAAATCCACCATCCATACATTCATCATCATGAATTAAAATAAACATCCATAAATGCAAGTGCCTACTTATCACATACATGCATAATTAAATATCACATATTTAATATCAATTCTGATCATCAAATGATCGAAACATAAATTAATATCTTTTTAGACCGCTCTGATACCAATTGTTGGTTGTCGAATTGAATTCGACAGTGAAAGCGGGGGGAAAGCAGATCGTGTATAACAAAAATTTTCACAAAACTTTTGAGATACTATATAGATTATATTAATTTATGCATGAGTAAATTAATCACATTAATTTATATACGAAGAACTCAATCCGAAAAAATACCTAGAAGCCGACTTGGATGATAACTTGAATTCTTTAACCACGAACAGTCCTTGCTCCAAGCTTTGTGTTTAGAATACCAAAGTCTTCCACGTCGATTCCTTGATTCTACGTAGACGTGTGTGTGGGCACACGTGAGACAAAAAACGGGTTTCTTAAACACTCAAATTTCCACAAACACCAATGAATGCACGATGTGAAATTTTTGGAGAAAAATATTTTGCTCTCCTTTTTTCTTAGAAAAATCCGGCCACCAAACAATTTAGGGCAGAAAATATGTTTCAAAAATTGTGTTTACAATTTTTTATCGTTCTCATATTTAAAAAGTAGAAGTCAAACTTCAAAATTGAATCAAATCCCTATCTTCAATTTTGAATTTGGAACAAAAAATCCCTTCCCTTTATCCATGAGGTGGCCGGCCATATTGTTGGTCTCCGAATCAAATTCTATTCTTGGGCGTGGTGTACGGGGAGGTGGATCATGTAAAATAAAAATTTTCATAAAACCTTTGAGATACTCTATAGATTATATTAATTTATGCATGAATAAATTAATCTCATAAATTCATTTATTAAGAACTCAATTAGGAAAAATACCTAGAGGCCGACTTGGTTGATAACTTGAGTTCTTTGACCTCGAATAATCCTTGCTCCAAAGCTTTTGTGTTTAGAAAACCATTGTCTTCCACATCAATTCCTAGAATCCATGAAGACGTGTGTGTGGGCACACATGAAACAAAATGGGTTACAATAAACACTAGAATTCCACAAACACCAATGTATTCCACGATTTACGTGTCCTTGTTCCACATAATCTAATTTATGCGAAATACTCTCATTCAATATCTCGCATATTAATAGTGCGAGATAATACCGTTCCATTTTAAATGGAATGACATGTATTAATAATGTTTTAACTAAAGATTCGAACTTTAATTAAATTCATTATGAACATTACTTTTTGATTGTTATCCTTAAACATTATCCTCTCATATATAACACTTACATACAATGATTAAGGTTACATATATAATCATGGCATTTTCATTGATATTCATAAAATATTCATAAATATATGCACACAAAATAATGAATAAACTCTTTTATTAAATAAATAATAAATATCTTATTGCATCTCATGCTTCTAGGACACCATTCCCAACACATATCACTAGGGTTTTTCCCTGTGTGTGGTGCCAATAGCGGAGATAGGGAAGGAAGGAATTTTATCCTTTATCTAGTAGTCCAATTTTAATTCAGATTCAAATTCGAAATTATGTCAAACTTAAAATAATTTGAATTCTAAATTGAACAACTTACCAAATAAGTTTAAATGGATAAATCAAGATGTGTTCAAATTCAAATTTAAATAATCACATTATTTATATAATAATTAATTCTCAATTAATTATTTTTCGTGTGTTTAATTTTAGAATTAATGTAATTCTAAAATTCCCATTTTGCCTTTTGTGTCCCGGTAGAATTACAAGGATGATGCGGGGGCCTAATGGACCTATGATCCCAAGCTCAATAAAATTAATAATTAATTAAACACTTTAATTAATTAATTAATTCTATTAATTCAATAGTTACTCCACTATAAACTTGGAGTTGAACTCTCGAAAATTATAGACATTAATTACTTCTAAACTACGAAGTGTCCATTTAATATAGTCATTACATATAGATCAATCCTCCATAAATAATTCATAATTAGAGTCAGGTGGAATCTGTTAACCTCTCTAATTATATCTTCATCCTTGAGTACGATTGATTCTCTAATGGATAGTGATTCATAAAAGACATTCATGAACCAAAGTGCTCTAACTAATCCAAGTACTGAATCAACACTCAAGAGAATTATTTATATGATTCTTTCTCAAGATGGAATTGATTTCATCTCATATAATAACATTCCTCGCTATCTATTTTATCATGTCTCCAAAATACAAGAAATAAGATTAGTGGCCCTTTAATCCGTACCAAGTAAATCAAAAGACATAAATCCATAAATAAGAGTTTGTTAAGAACTCGGGATTAAGATCATTATATATATGACAATTGGTAGACTCAATTAGAATTTCTATGCTTAACGGAAATTATTAGAAATTCATATTGTGTCTGCGTCAATATCTCGCCATATTAATAGTGTGGATAACACCATTCCATTTTAAATGGGAATGACATGTATTAATAATGTTTTAATTAAAGATTCTGAACTTTAATTAAATTCATTATGCACAATTACTTTTGATTTTTATCCTTAAACATTATCCTCTCGCATATAACACTTATATACCATGTTTAAGGTTACATAAATAATCAAGGCATTTTATTTGATATTCATAAAATATTCATAAATATATGCACATAAAATGATGAATAAACTCTTTTATTAAATAAATAATAAATATCCTTTTTACATCTCATGCTTCTAGGACACTATTCCCAACATACAATACTTAAAGCATAAAACATGAATATATAATCCATGAGTAACTTTTTCTTTAAAATCTATTCATGTTGTAGGTGAGATTCCTACTTACCGATTTTACAAAGTGGAATCCACTTTTCGCCAAACAACCAATTCTCTTACTTGCTTACTTTTGAAAATGAACACCCGTTGAGAGTGTGAGATTATCTATTGTTCCTATTCTATTTTAGCATCTTATGAAAGAAATCTAGCCCTTTACTTGAGGCATGTATTCCTTTTCTTTCTTGAAGGATAATTTACTATCAAAATCAATTTATTAAATCCTCAAGATCTTATTTTCCTTAATTGCTCTCAATGTACTTATGTCTAGATTGAAAATCATTTACCCAATCTAGTAACTTATTCTTCATAATTTTTTGGACTTATTATAATATCAAGGCCCAATTCGGCCTAGAAACTTATTCATGGCATTCTAACTCTTAGGCCGTTGAAATTTAACTCAAACAGAGTCTCTTAAATTAATACGGGCGTTGGACTCACGTCAAACCTTCAAAATTCTACGCACCTATCGTATTAGGGGCTCGTGGGTGCCCGTCGGAATAATTCGCTCGATAAACAACTACGTTCTTTAAAAAAGCATTTTTTTCTTGAAAACTTTCTTTTACGAAAACTTTCCGTATGAATACTTTCGTTAAAATGAGGTTTGATGCCATAGTATTTTCTTTGAAATCTTATCTCGGGTTCTTTGATGACTTTTTTTTGTTAAAATCGATCTTTTGCTTTTTAGTTTTGTTTTTAAAACTATGGGTTTTGAAATCTACGTTTTACTACATCTTAGAGTCGGATTTCAAAATTTTGACAATTCTTTGTCTCATTGAGATCTAAAATTTTCATTTTTGGTGAAAGTTGAAATTCAGTCTCTAAAGGCCTCATTTGGCTGAAAACAATTGGCTTTTTTTTTTTTTTTTTCCTTAATGCTATAAGAATGCTATAGCATTCTGCCATAGTATTTTTATTTTTGAAACTGTGTTTGGACAGCCTGCCCGTAAAATTGGCTTTTGTCATAGTAACCGAAAATGTTCAAAACATCGAGGGCTATAAGCTCAAGCTTTAAAACATAAAAAAATCTTGCTCTCGTGTCTTCATTTTCTTGTTCAAAGTAACCAGACAAATTTTCCTCTAACCATAAATAAGCAACTTCAACCAAACATAAGCATACCACATATTGCTCATCAAACTAACCTCAAACTCACAAAACCAACACAAACTTACACCCTTATAACAACTTATTTCCTTGAGAATCACAAATTTACATCAATGGATTCTCAAACTTAAACTTTGCTACAATGGAAAATAGAGAGTAAGGTCTTAGAATTTATACCCTTGAAGAAAGTCATTGGTTAGGCTCCTCCTAGGATCCTTTGATCACCTTCTTCTTCCTCTAAGGTTTGTTAATGGCTTGAAACCAGAGGAGTATAAGAAAATTTGAGAAGAATAGTTCTACATCTCAAACTTTACTAGAACATATAAAAAAAGGGTTTAGAGTTTCTTTACCCTTGGAGAATGCTTGACTAGTCTCCTCCTAGACCATTTGATCTCCTTCTTCTTCTTCTTCTTCTTCTTCTTCTTCTTCTTCTATGGTTTGCTCGTGGCTCAAGATTGGGAGTGTGGGAAAAAATATTTGAGAGAAAATGGAGAGTGTGGCCGGATTTGGAGGTGGAGAGAAAAGCTAGGAGAAAAAAATGAGGCTTATCCTATGATGGTTCCTTTTATAGGCAACTTGGAAATTATTTTTTTAACACCACATCAACTCCCTCAATCAACCAAGTTTTTGGTTGAATTCCCCCAATCTTGGCGGTTATGGAAGGAGAAAAGGAGAAGCAAATTTTACCATTATTTCCCCTTCAACCACTACCATCACATCACCTTAACATGTAACCTTCTAGCATACTCAACTAGCCAAATTTTGGCTCTATTTCTACTATACATGGCTGGCCAAGTGGAGAATGAGAGAGAGAAAAATAAATACTAACCCTTGTAATTTTGTCCACTCTCTTAAGTTTCCTTTGAGTCGATAAAACTCATCTTGTTGTAAGGAACTACTTAGCCGACATGAATTCTAGATTCGGCGGTTCCTTTTCTATTGCTTAATTACAGTTCAATGTTAAATCCTTGACTACTTTGAGATCACATTAAATTCTTACTCATGTAATATCTTGAATTATTTAAAGTCTTGAAATTAATTCTAGATTGAACAAATTCTAAATTTTTTTTTTTTTGCATTCTATCCCCGGAATGACGTTGTTTCAGCGAGTGTTAACTCCCGGGCTCACATTGTACCATTCTGTTATGGGTATTTATCTTGTGACTTTAACCTCATTTGTCGGCAATTAAAGATTTTCTCTTCTTTAAAACGCGTCGATTGCATCTTTTATGTACACGACTTACATCATGTTGTGTTTGGAGATTCTTGAAATTAAGATTCTTAACCTATTCTTGTCTTTGAAAATTATTCCGCCTTAATTTTGGGAATGGTGTCCTAGAAGCATGAGATGTAATAGGATATTCATCATTTATTTAATAAAAGAGTGTATTCATCATTTTATGTGCATATATTTATGAATATTTTATGAATATCAAATGAAAATTCCATGATTATATATGTAACCTTGAACATTGTATATAAGTGTTATATACAAGAGGATAATGTTTAAGGATGATAATCAAAAACATTATTCATAACGAATTTAATTAAAGTTTGGAATCTTTAATTAAAAACATTATTAATACATGTCATTCTCATTTAGAATGGAATAGTGTTATCTCCTTATTAATATGGTGAGATATTGAATGAGTGTATTTCGTAAAATGAGATTATGTGGAATTGATATGAGACACAATATGAATTTCTAATAATTTCCATTAAGTATAGAAATTCTAATTGAGTCTACCGATGATCGTATATAGAATGATCTTAATCCTGAGTTCTTAACAAAGTCCTATTTATGGATTTGTGTCTTTTGATTTACTTGGTATGAATTTCGAGACCCTGAATCCTATTCCTTGTATTTTGGAGACATGATAAAGTAGGTAGCCAGGAATGTTATTATATGAGATGGAAGTCATTCCTTGAGAAAAAAGTAGATAAATTACTCTCTTGAGTGTTGATTCGGTACTTGAATTAGTAATAAATGGCTACGGTTCATGAATGTGTTTTATGAATCACTATTCATTAGAGAATCAATGGTACTCAAGGATGAAAATATAATTAGAGAGGTTAACGGATTCTACGTAGCTCTTATTATGAATTATTTATGGAGGATTGATCTATATGCAATGACTATATCAAATGGACACTTAACAGTTTAGAGGTAATTAATATTTACAATTTTGAGAGTGCAGTTCCAAGTTTATAGTGGAGTAACTATTGGAATTAATAGAATTAATTAATTAATTAAAGTGTTCAATTAATTATTAATTTTATTGGAGCTCGAGATTATAGGTCCATTAGTCCCCGTGTCATCGTTGTAGTTCTGCCAGACACAAAGGGTAAAATGGGATTTTTAGAATTACGGAATTCTAAAAATTAAATACTCAAAAATAATTAATTGAGAATTAATTATTATTTAAATAATGTGATTATTTAAATTTGAATTTGAATTATGAACATAATTTAAATTTATCCTTTTAAACTTATTTGACAAGTTCTTCAATTTAGAATTCAAATTAATTTAAGTTTGACTTAAATTTGAATTTGAATTTGAATTAAAATTGACTCTGAGGATAAATGATGATTTTCTCTTCCTTCCCTATCATTATTTGGCACCCAACACAAGGATAAGATTACCTAAGGTTGGCGGCCACATTGAGATAAGGGAGAAGAGATTTTTGTTCCAAAATTCAAATAGGAGAAAGAGATTGGATTCTTTCTAGAAGTTTGACTTCTACTCTATAAATAAGATATGATAAAATTGCGCGAGACATTTTTTGGACCTAATTTAGAGAGGTGGCGAAATCCATAATTCAGAAAAGAAGGAAAAAATTTCTCCCAAAAAATTTCATATCGTGCATGGGTTGGTGTTTGTGGAAAATTCGAGTGTTTGATCTAACCCATTTTAGTTTTGAGTGTTCCCGGACACATGTCTACATAGATTCAAGGAAGTGACGTGGAAGACTTTTGTTTTTCGAACTCAAGGCTTTGGAACAAGATTGATCGAGATTAAAGAACTCAAGTTTTCATCCTAATCGGCCTCCAAGTATTTTCCCAAATTGAGTTATCAATAAATAAATTCATATGATTAATTTATTCGTGCATAAATTAATATAATCTATAGAGTATCTCAAAAGCTTGTAAGAATTTATGTTACACTTGATCCGCCTGCCCACGCTTCCGCATCCGAATTCGATTTGGAAACCAACACTTAAAGTATAAATGAGAATTTATCGATCAAATTTACTTTATTGAAAACATGAACTGAACATGAAATCTACTATAGAATTTAGGAATACAGATATTAATTAGATCAATTTTTTCATTCGAGGAGGTGCATATTTTACTTGAATCTTTTCCATAATGGTACGAAACAATAGTATTATTGGAGTAGATACACCTAATCACTTTAAATACAAGAAGCCGAGTAGGCGGATTGGTCCAGTGGAGAAAAAAAAAAAGGATTGAACTTAAAATCTTTTCTCGGAGATATCCATTTTCCTGTAGAGATGGATAAGATATTCGACATAGTGGCATCTTGATACCACGAGAAAAAAAAGAACCCCAGTCACATAACATTTTCTAGGAAAATCCTTGGCTTAAATAAATAAATTATATTATTTACATCTGGGATTTTCTTAGTCATTACATAATTTCTCTTCACTCCCAATTTCGCTATCCATAGCCATGCATGCCATTTGATCTTCGCAAATCGGTGCCGACACCATAAGAGTCCAACTGCGCTAAGGTTTGAGCAAAATAGATTCGAAGGGTTCTTGTTCTTCTTCTTGAGGCTCATCTTCCTTTAGAGGCTTGAATTCCCTTGACAACTTCTCTTGAAGCTACCAATCTTGATAAAACTTCACAATATCCCCCATCATTTGGTAGGCTTCATCCTCGGGTCTTTCACCGAATGGGGTTATACCATAGCCATCTTCAACCCAACATTTGGTCGCTATGCTCAATCCTTTAATGAAAATTTGAAGTTGAAGCCACTTTGGAATACCATGTTGCGGAAACCTAGCCGATAGCTCATTATATCTCTCTGAAGCTCGATGAAGTGGTTCAGTGTCTTGTTGAGCGAAAGTGATGATGGCTCGGCCCATCTCCAAATCAGTCATCATTTATTTATTTATTTATTTTACCTGTAAAAGAAAAAAAAAGACTCAAAAAAAAATTAGAAGAAAAAAAAAAAAAAAAAAAAAATCGAATTAATCCTAGAGCTAATTAGTACCCATATTAATCAACATTAAATAACAATCCCCAGCAACAACGCCAAACACTTGATGTGAAAATTACAAGTGCACAATATCGCATACAAGTAATAAAATAGTGAATAAAGTATCGTTCCTATGAGGATTACTTTAATTTTAATTAAGTACCGAAATTGGTTAACTCTAAAATTAGTTGAATGACTGAAAAAATGAGAATAATACTAAAACAAATAAAAAATAAAACAAAACAAAGAACAAAAACACTAGAGCAACTGATCTCACCATAACTAATCCACTTTAATTCCTCAATTCTCATTATTCATATTTATTATCCAAATTGACAATAAAAAATCCCTAATTTATTTAATGCTCTCTTCCGAGGTTATACTAAAAGTCCCTTAATTGCTAACCCACTATATTCCTATGTGAATTACAACAATCAAAGTGTCATGAACGGTTCATGAATTTTCATGTAGCAACTACACAAATTATGCAAGTATATTCCTATCTCACATGCAATTTATGGCATTCAACACAATGAACTCAACACATAATTCCCCTTCCAGTTCTATTATGATTAACTAATCATTTAATTAGTGGTCAATTAATTAGAAGCATTAAGAATGGTGATGAACACTCAATCTTGAAAAATAAAAATAAATAACTCGAATAAAAGAAATTAAAATATCATAGTGGGGCTAAATCAGAGATCTAGCAAAATAAAACTAAAACATAATTAATTTAAAATAAATCAAGGTTCTAACATCTCAATTCACAAAAATATAGAGATAGATAAATTAGAAGAAAAAACTCATATTAAGTGTCACAGACTTCAAGCTTGATTATTTAATCCTCAATCTTCGATACTTGATCAGCAAAATATTTTCTACCTTGCAAAACCAAAAACTAAAAATAAAAATCCCTAAAAAAAGTAACCCAAATTCCTAATAATTCCCTAATTTTTTCCTCAGCTCTTCCCACGGGGCTTTTCTTGCTTTTTGGGTGCTTTGCTTTGTGAAGTAATTGCAGGGGTTTCTCTCTGATTCTACAATTGCGGCTGAAAAAGGCTTTAAATAAGCCTTGGTTTCACGTGAGCGAAAAAAAGAGATAATAAGGGGCATTAGGGTTGCTAATGTCATCATCCACGTGGTAGCATCTTATTGGCTACAGCAAAAGCAAGAACACATCTTCTTGTGCACGTGGAAAGCCTCTTCTCTTGGAATGGAACTAAAATGACCTCACGTGGTGAAGGAAGAGTAATTGCAGGGCTGTTCCCTTTGGTCTTGCTGCTGCCAAGGGCTATTAATAGCTTCCAAATTCACACGTCAGATGAGCAAAAGGAGGGGCATTAGGACTCTGATGCAAAGGTCGACACATGGCAAAGTTTGAGTGGGTTGGAGCTAAAACTAGATGATGGTGCACTTTGGCTTGCAGATGAAGACAATTGGTCGGCAGTGAAGAGCATGAGTGGCAGGGGCAAGCGGAAGAAAGCTCAATCCGGATTTGCTTTTGATTTTTGAAGTATTTTCAATGCGGACTCAACTTTAAATTATACTTTTCACTAAATTTAAACATAATTAAGGATAAATAAAATTATTAGAAAAAAACTAAATAAAATCAACTAAAATAAAATAACATAACAGAAAACTAAACTAAAAATAAATAAAATTAATAAATTTCTTAAGAACAAAGTAAATTTAAATGTAAATAAGAATGAAAAAATAACTCTATTTTATACGGTTATCAACAATCAAGACATTAACAATGACGATGATTATAAATTATGTACTACGATTATTCTTTTAATATTTATAATTATTCATATAACATAAGAATTATGTAAATAAGATAATAACGTTTATGGTGTTTGGCCCAGCCACCACATGTGCTAGCTCTTCAGGAGGAGCGCAGCCTCCACCCGATCCTTATAGGTTGCCATCACACTGTGAGTCTGGTATGTTAGAACATAATTCTAAATTTGTTAAATTAATTACATGTGTATTATATGATCACTAAATGTATTTCATTCTACAGCACCCGATGCCGTACCTCGACGACGTCGTTGAGGTTGAAGGAAGGCTAAGGGTCACGAAATCGCTGTCAGAGTGGCAAAGGAAGGAAAGATTACTCCCATGTTTGACGAATGTGGAGGTTCTTAGAAGGTAGTTGGAAACTACAGAACTTGGTTCGATAGTGCCATTGGAATCCATGTTAGGGATGTATGTGAGCCTTTTCACGATGTTTGGAAGGACGTGGACATCCAGTATAAGAGAGAGATTCAACAAAGATTGCCCTCTTGGTATAAATTATTCAAATTTATTATTTTTTAATTTAATCTAAATTTCAATATAATAAAATCATTTGGCATGTTTATATTGTATTATAGGAATGGTTCAACCTCGATTATGACCGCGACAATGGTATACTTAGGTCTGTGGTCGACAGGGAGGCTGCAAAATGTTATAAGGATTGGAAAAGCGACCTCCATGACTATTTCAAAGATCTTGGTGGTTCACAAAGAGTGTAGTTAGGGCCCACCCTCCCAAAAATCCCAGGAATCCAACTTACTAGGTCGTTGCTGCGATAGATTCATGGCCGACAAGTTTCAGGTAATTGAATCTATTTTATATGTTGTTTTTATAAAATATATAATACTGAGTTAATTTAACTAACTTATTTGAACGTAATTATAAATAGAAGAAGTCAAGGATAAATAAACTTAATTGTAGAAACTAAAAGTGGTCGAGTTTTCATGGTTGGCATTTGTTGTACTCCTAACATCACGAGAAGAAAGTAAGTATTTGTTAATAATTTATTCAATATAAATGTTAATTTGACAATCGATTACACTATATTCATATACATTTAAACTACTATACAGGTCTACAATAGAGGACTCAACACCCGATGTCCGTCATCGATAACTAGGGGACATGCATCGTTGTGGGGATACTTGGGTTAATCCCAAAGTCGAGGAGACATTTATAAGTATACTCGTAATGTTTAATTATATTTTTTATTTAAATCGCATTATATGTTTAATTATTTTTCTTATAATATTTGTAGCATCGGAAGGAGGGAAAAGAGAAACGCAACAAGATCTTCTCGACATGTTCGACACACACGTGAAGAATACTTACAATGAGTTACCAACAAAACCTCCGGTTATGCGAGGCGTCGAGAATAATGCAAGATTTCATCACTCAAATGCACCCTAACATGACTTTTCCAGTGATTTACTCATCCTGTGCCCGTATGTCCATCCAAGTCATCCTCCTCCGAATCTTTCGATGATAACAACGATAATTCTAGTGATCTTTGCTAATTTGAGGAGATTAAATTTTGATTAATATATCAATTTGTACTACTGTATACTTTCTACAATAATTACATTTTTATTTTATTTTATTAATTACTTTTTACAATAATAATTTTTTTTATTTATATTTTTTATTATTTATTTCCTATTATTTAATTTTTATTTATATTTAATATCATGAATTATATTTATTATAATTATAAAAATGAGAAAAAATAAATGAAAAATTAAAATATTATTTGTGACGACAAATGTGGTCGCAACAAATATAAGCCACGTCAGCTAATGATGTATAATTATAAAAATGTCTTCTCAAATACTATTAATACCATGTCATCTTAACGATGTATTCGATGAAATAATTGTAGCGACTCATTTGCGACGATTGTCGTTGCAAATATAATTGCGACGATTGTCGTTGCAAATATAATTACGACGATTGTCGTTGCAAATATAATTGCCACAACAAGCTGTCGTAGCAAAAATTATTTTTGTGACTATTCAATTGGAGCGACAGGTTTGCGACGACAAGTGATCGCTAAAAATTCATTTGCGACACTTTGTATTTTTTACAATGACTTTTTATCACCGCTAATAGCCCTTCTTTGTACTGAAGAGGTGAGAGAAAGAGAGAGCAAGGGAGAGAGAGAGAGAGAAAAAAAAATCTGGTGAGAGAGAGGGAGAGAGAGAGGGGTGGCCAGCGGTTGTGAGAAAGGAGAGAGAGGGAGGCCGGTGGGGAACAAAACAGAGAAGAAAGAGGGGAAAAAGAAAGAGAGAGAGAGAGAGAGAGCACAGTGTGGGAGTCAACGGGAAGGAAAGAAAAGAAAAAAGAAAAAGGAGAGAGAAAGGAGAAGAAAAATGAAAAGAAAGATGGGAAAAAATATACTAAAAGTTATTTTCAAAACTGAAGATAATTAAAAATTTTTAATGACATGATTAATTAAGAAATATCAATATTAAGTATACTAATATATCACAATTAACATAATTAAACTTATTTAATATTTCTAATTGTTACATTATTCATTCAATTGCACCATCAACAACGTAAAGAAAAAAAATGAAAAAAATGAAAAAAATAAAAAAAGCCTAGAATGTATATACCTATTGATGATTTCTCATATAACCCGCTCATAGAGAATTCATAATTCACCCTCCACTTTCAAACTTTATATTCTATCTCCGCTTGTCATCACTGCGAGCCAGATTTAGCGATTTCATTCTTTTACTTTTGTTATGAAAGGAATCTAATGTACGAACTCTACTTTATCTCTGCTTCCAGGAAATTTACCCACGTTCTTCCGTCAAGCATATATTCCAAGCGTCCTTCGCTCGAAGATCATTTCAGACAACTTTTTGTTAATCTAATTAAAAATATCTCTCTTTTTGACAGACTTACGTGGAAAGAATACTTTATACGTGGAAATGACAGATTGTTGATTGAACTTGAAAATGCTTTTTATCAAAATACCTTCCACACTGAGGAATGTTGAGTCGAGCGTGAACGACATCCCTACATAAAGGAATTTACCTACCTACTCGATAAAGAATTCAATAAGTTGCTCTGTTTACATGACAAATACATTTTTATTCTAGTTGAAACATGATAAAAAGACGGTTTACGATAGTCATGGAAGATTTTTGTCTATAAATCATTGATACTGCAAAAAAAAAAAAAAAAAAAAAAAAAAAAAAAAAAAAAAGAATCTAATGGTAAGACCATCTCCAAGCAATTTGACAAGTTAAAAAAAAAAAATGAAAAATTGTCATCTAATGCCGTTCTCACGCCAAGATAGTCTTGGTGGACATCATGTTAGACAGACGATTAAATTAACACAATAAACTGTATTTAATGTAAAGATTTAACTACGGTTAATGTCATTAAGATTTAACGGCTTGCAATCTTTTAACAATAATTTTTAACTGTCGTTAAATTTATGGTCTGTTGCTAGTGATAATAACGTGTGATCTTATGTAAGTTATGAACTCATTTAAACAAACGTGTAAAATTATATTCTAAGCAATACCATAAATTAAATAGATAAAAAAATATATGTATTAGAGTTTTTTTGATTCATCATGACTATTCGTTTCGTTTATTGAAAAAAAAAAAAAAAAAAAAAAAAAGAAAAAAAGAACTCCTTGTTCGTGAACACTTTTTTTTTTTTTTTTTTTTTTTTTTTTGTTTCCTTTTATGCTAAGGGACAGAAAGAGATAATTATCGAAATTCTTTTTTTTTTTTTTTGTTGTTTCCTTTTATGCTAAGGAACAGAAAGAGATAATTATCGAAATCTTAATACCTTTTTTCTTTTAATGAAAGAAGCTAACACTTGTTTTTTTTTTTTTTTTTTTTTTTTAACATAAACAAACTTAGTTTGTAGGGCGCTTCTTCTTCTTTTTTTTTTTTTTTTTTTTTAAATTATAATACTTGAAGAATACTAGTGGTGTGCATGTGAACTCTATAGGGGACAAAAAAAAAAGAGTAATAACAGTAATTCAAAAAAAGAAAAAAAAAAGTGGTTTGCAGGTGCACGTTCTTTTTATCCTTTGTAAAGCCCCGCGTGACAATAGTAACTAGCCCTAAAAATTCTTGCATATATATATATATATATATATATATATATATATATATATAAACAAACTATCCCTGTAAATTACTTTGCGCTTGTTATTTAGAAGAACGTATAACCTCTCCTTCTGTGCAAAAGTAGAGAATGTTCAACCAGTGTCGCTAAATAGCAGAGAACCAATTAAGGTCAAGGGGTTTTATCTACATTTAGGTTATCGATACGATACCAATTAAGGCGGTTTTTGACAAGGTAATACCATACTCGTATCGTCCAAATTATAATTAGTTCATTTCTTCTTCTTTTTATCATTTTACTTTTATGTTATCCCAATTCATTAACCTTTTATTCTTATTTTATTTCATGGGGAGTAAAATTGGCATGTATAACTTGTTACACGCATTTTCAAGAATAATAAACTTGCATTTAACAATTATATGTCAGTTTTTGATTTAATACATGCTATGGAAGAGGCTACTTCTAGTACTTCGACAATATCTTCATCAGGTGCGCACAATATCTATAGTTCTATATAGGAATTTTCTACTTTAACACAAGATCCAATGGTTAACATTTATCAATTATCTTTTTACTTTACATGCATAGTTAATATTTTTCCACATGACTTGTGTACTCTCTCACACCTCATACTTCAATCGTTAATTCAATCTGTTAGTACCGGTTATGTACTTTTACTGTGTGTTCTTATGAAAAGATTAAGGATTAGCAAAGCAAAACATAAAAGCAAAGTAAATACCACACAATGATTAAACGTGGTTCAGTCAAACCGACTTACATCCATGGGACCACGCCCAGGCATCAAGCAATCCACTAATAGATAAAAAGTTACAGACACCAATCGGACTTAATCAACTCAAGACTCCCTCTTGACTATCGACGCCGCTGTGTCTAACATCCTAAGTGGCTAGCTTGGCGAGCACCACTCGTCTTCAAAACGCCTTCTCCCGAAAGCTCACAAAATCATCTCTCAAAGATCAAAATCGATGAATGCTCTCACTCTTCAACTTGTGCACACCGTGCTTTTTCGGAGTTTCAGTCCATACTATGATACCTCGCATATCAAGCTTTTATAAACTGATTTGGTTCAAAATCTGAATCTGTCTCAGAATCTGTAGTTACAGATAAGACAGTTATCAGCTCAAAATTCAAAGCACGTAATCTGCTTCGCATATTCCAGTTGCTATTCCCTTTAACCCGGATTCTCAGCACTCCAATCTCTTTAAGGATAATATCTTGATCTTCACAGCCAATCCATCAGAGAATACGATTTTGAATAAACCTCTTATCAAACTAAAACAAAATCTATAATCAGATATTTGTTTCAATTTCAAATACAGTTAAAAATCAAGATAGCAGCACAAGCTTGATCTTCTCCACGAAATCCTCAGAGCCTTATCTACCCAAACGGCAATTTCAAATCCTGTTAAAAATCAAAATAGCAGCACAAGCTTGATCTTCTCCACGAAATCCTTAGAGCTTTATCCACCTAAACGACTCAATACAAGCTGTACACGTTTCTTTGACACTTTCAAAAATAACCAATTCAAACATAAAGCCCAACTAAGCCAATCAAAGCCCAAACCATAAGAAGAAAGTCCAAAATGGCCCACATGACTCAACACAATCTATTTCCACATGCTTTCTTGCTTTTATTATAAACCTTTTGTTACTTCAACAAACCTTAAGTATTAAATAGAACAAACAAAAAACTGTGCAAACTAACACCATACACGACAAAAACACGTGTTTCCCAATATAAACAAATCAGTTTAGATACTTAAGGAAAACAAAACAAAAAACAACTACAGCAACTACTAAACTTATTATCAGTTTTTTAGTGACAAAATTCTAACGGCTAAAATTATTTGCTTTTCTGATCATACACGATTTCTATCATATTGTAGACAACATGCATACTCTTTAAACTAGCAACCTAAAACAAGAATTTATTTATTTTTATATTTTATTTATGTACTACATCTACACTTTTTTAGTTATTGTGGATCTCTTTTAAATATATGATCTCTTAGAAAGGTTTATATCTTCTTCAATCACATATTTAGGATCTCTTAGAAAGGTTTATATCATCTACACGAGTAATATTTGAACATATCTTTTATGATGGTAATACTTTTTTGTGACATCCTTTCTCTCCGATGTTATTAACTTACACTATGTTAAATGATAAAGGAGCTGGAGCAGAAAACCAAGTTTCTAGCTCAACATCCCGCGTTA
The DNA here is from genome assembly GCA_012066045.3 of Morus alba. Classification (NCBI taxonomy): domain Eukaryota; kingdom Viridiplantae; phylum Streptophyta; class Magnoliopsida; order Rosales; family Moraceae; genus Morus; species Morus alba. Next base: position 19,499,446 of record CP050224.2, read on the forward strand.
TAAGTCACGCAAATGGTATAGAAATGACACAAATGCAAGGACCAGCAGATCCTAACTTCACAAGTCGACCTAGCCAAAATGGTTCGCTCTTTTTTTTTTTTTTTTTTATATATATATATATAACTTGGGGTGGAGAGATTTGAACTTCACACCTCAAAATGGAGTCGGATATGGAATCGGTATGCGATTTTTAATCTCTCTCTGCACACACGTCAAACTAGTTAATTCAAGACCATATGAATACTATATAATCATTCTCATTCCAGTCTTTACATTGATGTACCTCTGTTTACTATGTTAGTTTCATTTCTTTTTAACGTAGCAAATCTATTTTTCTTACGATTTGATGTGTTACTATATTTTAACTGACATGGTATTTTTTTTTTTTGAATTAACGCACCGAATTACTATGAGGCCAGATTGCAAAGAAAAAAAAAAAAGGATAATTCAATTTGCTTATTTCAAATCTTGGACATGTAATTAGTTTTTTTTTTTTTTTTTTTTTTTTTTTTTTTTTTCAATTGCCTCAATAAGAAACATATACTTTTAACATCCTATATATTTAATTTTAAATTTTGTGACCATAAAATTTCAGAAATTTCAATGGAATTTTAGGAAATATCAGAGAAATTCTTATCCATGAGATATTCACAACTAATTGTTAAACTAAAGATTGCAGATTCTCCAACCAATTGTTTGTTGTACACTTCCTTTTCTAAGCACTGTTTTGGTTTTGGCATCAATATCTAATTTTTGTTATTCAATTTTTTAATTAATAAAATTTCTTAGTTAGTATCTGATTCCCAAGTTTTGCTTCACGTGTAATCGGTCATTCTCCTTTTATTCAGAAAAGAATATAAAACATATTAGTATATCATACTTTTATTGCTTATTGCCCGTAAGTTTATTGGTTGCACATATGTTTTGTATTGAGAAATAGAAAAATATTTCCAGTAACATAGATCTCTGGCAATTAATAATTTTCACAACTCTAGTCACAATTCAAATTCTATTGCTACATTGTTTTCTAATAAAAATTCAAAATTAATTTTTTTGCTACAGAATTTTTCTCTCATATATACAATTTAAGTTTCCAACTTAATAGTAAGAAGAACAACCTCTATTTAGTATTTGTATCCATGTTATTTATCTTCTATATGTGTATATAGTCATTTTCTGACATAACAATTTTCGATTAAAAGAATAAAGATGAATGTGTATACGGGAGTGTACATTTTTTGCGTTCCCATATGTATGCGCGCATGTATTTTAGCGTCTCTAAAAGAGAATTTCTTCTTCAGTTTTTATTAAAAATTTTTTTTTAATCTATTGCTCTAAGAATATTTATTTCACTTCTTCTATTTTATGTTATTGTAAAATATGTGATTCTTTTTTTTTTGAGTTGACGCTATAAAAAAAATATAATATTAGCATAGCATTTTCCCGTTATTTCTTTTTATTTCTTTGTTTGTTTGTTTGTTTTTTTTTTTTTTTTTTTTTTTTTTTTGAAGTTTTTCTTCACAATCAGCCTTGATGCAATCCAAGTTTTCGTCGTAGTTATAGCGCAATTTCCTAAAAAAATATTAGTTTCTTTTTGGTGAATCCGAGAATAATACTTGCTAGTGTCTAAATTTTAACATTATTTTGAGTCAATTTTAGCATTGGTGTGTTGTTGAAAATTTTTGTTGTTGTTGTGCTATCAGTGAGAAGTTGATGTGACTAAAAGCATGTAGGTGTTTGTAATTTTTTTTTTTTTAAAAATTACTGTGAATACCAGAAGTAGAAATTTAGAATGTATGGTAAACTATGAATAACGTTGTTGTGAAGATGTATAATAACTAAAATAGACATAATTTATCACACATATTTTTAGTTAATTGAACTTATATTTTTAAGGTTAATATTCATAATATTTTTGCACAAAAATACTATGAAACTATATATAGTTTTAATTTATTATTTAAAATATTTCTAAAAAATAAATTACCAAACTTCTTATTAATTATTGTTATTTTAAAACTTTTTGATAATTATAAAAAATATTTGAGTAAAATTCAACATAATATACTTATTAAAGATTTTCAATTATAAATAAATATAGAAAAGATATTTCTTTTTAAAAATTTGGTATGGACAAAAAAATAAAATGGATGAATAGAAAATTATTTTATTATTAAAGTTATTTCAATAACTTTAGTAACTTTAGATATTGGCAGCAGAAGTAGCTGTACAAAAGCAACTCCTAATTTTTTTTTTTCAAATTCTGCTATTTGACAATAATTTTATATGTTGCTAGATAAAAGTAGGATTTAACAAATACCCTGATCTACTTTAACTTTTCAAAAAAAAAGTTGGAAATAGCCTTTAAAAACCATATCAAACAGACCCTTTATTCAATTTAACATATATAATAGAGGCATACACATACGCTTTCGTCCATGCCGCCCTCCTCCCTACTTTATTTCTATTAAAATAGTTTTTTTCATATATGTCCTATTTAACTCTTTTATATGTGTGTCTATATATATATATATATATATATATATATATATATATTATACAGCACAGCAAATAGAAGCGGAACCGTCTAGCACGTCAATATCATCAACAAGTACTGCACAAGGCCCCAATGGGAATAATGGTAATAACATAGAAGAGGCAAATCCACCGGTTGTAACAATTACGGGGCCACTACATCATGTGATCCAGCCAGCTTATAATTTAATAAGAGGTCTGCCCTTGTTCTCTCTTGCTCTCTGTATTTTTTTTTTTTTTTTTTTTTCTTCTTTTTTCCCCTTTACCTATGCATACACATAATATATTCGGACATATTTTTATATATATATATATATATATATATATATATATACGTATGATCGATATATAGGACAAGGAGCAGAAAGCGAGGCTTTTAGCTCATCATCCCGCGCAATAGGTTGTGTAAATGGCATAGACATAGAGCAGGTGCAAGTTGTTTTCACGCTTACAAATTCGTCGCGACGACCAGCCGATGCGTTGCGTCCCGCACAAAACCATGATCATACTATTGATATTCCACAATATGGTACTCTCTTTAATTTTTTCTGATCTCCACTAGATTTTATTTTCAGTATCTTCAATAGTACGCAATATTATTAATATTGCAACTTTTTCTTTACTAAACGAACAAGCTTTTAAGTGCGTCCGTCCAAAAGTATTGTGTCTATTTACGGACAATTAAATGAAATATCATACTGAAAGTACTTTTTTTTTCACAGATATGCAGAGTACGCGCACGACGGAACTGTATCATGCGGCGAGAACTGGTGACCAGAACCGTGCCAACGAGATCTTAGGAGAAGGACAAGAAAGATCAGCCTTATTGAATTCGCCAGTTCTAAGTGTGACAAATGAAACCGTTCTTCACATTGCTGCTGGAGCAAAGCAAGTTGAGTTTGTCGAAATGCTTCTTCAAGAGCCTAGCATAGATCAATTGATCAATGCACAAGACGTAAAGGGAATACAGCCCTTTGCACTGCTGCTGCAGCTGGAGCATCCGAAATCGTTCGGAAACTATGGAATAGGGAGCCTGAGTTACTCTTCACTCCAGGTGGCAACGACATGACTCCTGCTTATATGGCTGCTACATTTGGCCATGGTGCCATAGCTTCGGAGCTATACTCTGAGGGCATCAACAGACAACGTCCTATGCGAGATGAGGACAAAATCTTCCTGTTTTTTATTTGTATCCACAATGAGCTATTCGGTAAGTGCATATATGAATTAACAAAGGGAATAAGACTTACTTATTTTTTAAAATACCAAAAAAATCGGCACGTCTACGCATATATTAATTAATTAGTATTAAAGGGAGAACGGACATTCTAATTAGATCGGCACGTAATTCCTGGGACTCATTTTTTTTTTAAGTCATAAATGATAAGAGATATAAATAGCGTCACGAGGGGGAAGGACATTCCAATTAGATTGACACCTGATTCCTATATTGATAGCTAAGTATTTTTCGTATACACATCATGAGTATTAGGTGATCAGAAGGGCTTCAAAGGTATATATAGTTCTTAAAAACTTACTTGGTCGTAGTTTTTTTTTTTTTTTTTTTTTTTTTTTTTTTTTTTTTTTTTCTCTCATCGAAATGTGATATTAGATATAAACGTGGTCATTTATTTTTATTTTGTTGCTAGCTTTCATTATCCTTCTACAAGACAAAAACAATACAATTTGCTTGCAAGCACTATGCATATTACGCTCTCACTAGTGCTATAATAATAATCTCAAGTACAGCTATAAGAATTAAAGCTCGGCTATCATTGCTTAGTAAAACCTTTGATTGCTTATAGGATCTATGAATTTGGAGAATTGATTAGTTTTTACAATCTTGGCATAAGAAAAGCAACATTTTTCATCAAAACCATGCTATTATCAGCGTTGAATACTTCGATATGTACTGCGTTTTTTTTTTTTCCGTTACCATGTTGTCATATGTTTGGTTGAATTATGCAGATTTGGCATTGATATTACTAAAAGACTCTCCTGGGATCAACTTGGACTGTGAACGCGATTACAATTCAGAAACAGCTTTTGCATGTGTTAGCTCGAAAGACTTCAGCATTCTCTTCGCAACATCAACGAATTGGGAGCAAGCTTGTCAACAGATGTAAGTATAGATCAATATTTGTATTTTACATGCATTTCCAATCAGTCTAATCACTATATATGATAAATTCATGACTCATTTCTCACTCTCAGGTTGCCATTTAACGTCTTCCAGTAATACACACAGTTTGCAAACTCAAGCTTCAAAGTTTCTAGAAGAACTTCTACAGCAACTTAAGGGACGGCAACCGAATGAGATCCAAGATCTTATTAGAAGACCGCGTCACTTATTATTCGAAGCGGCAGCGCTGGGGAACTTAAATTTTTTAAATTCACTCATAGAGTCATTTCCTTATTTAGTTTGGGAAGGCGATGGAGAAGGAAAATTCATATTTCACACTGCAATTTTGAATCGCCATATGGATATCTTTAAATTAATTGAAGAGACGGCGATGCTCAAAAGTGTTTTACAAGGTTGGGAAGATGAAAGTACAGGCGACAACATATTGCACTTTGCCGCGAAATTACCACCTAAGGATATACTCAACAGTAAAAACTCGGCAGCAGGGGAAGCATTACAAATGCAAAAAGAAGTCTTACTGTTTAAGGTAACTATTTTACATTGTTTCACTTATATATACATATATACATATATATATATATATATTCTATTTGCTTTTTGCATGAGGTTTCACACGAGGTTATGCTTATATGTGTGTGTGTGTGTGTTGCAAAGAGACTGGACAGTAGCCATGGAACCGAACCGCTCCCCATACCCACAACTGGATACTTTCTGTGATGGTTCTCACAAAACTATTCATAACATCATCAAAATTAATGATGGCTTGTCGTGTCGCCTCACAGATCGCGTATGCTTAATAAGCACTAGAAATTGTTGAAGACATAGTATGGTTTTCAAAACCGTCGTATTTTTTTCAAATACGGTTCTAAACGGTCGTCAATTATGTACTATTTGTATTAGCGAAACGATCTTAGGGGAAAGGAACATTATTGGCAGCAAGGATTACTGGGACGAGCTTGGCGAGTTTAATGGAAAATTCTTCAATATAGAATTAATTTATTTGGATCACATAACAAAACTCTATATACATATTATTATTTCTTGTGCTAGTTACTATAATGTCTTCACTACATGCTTGCTTGGTAAGCTAGGTTAATTTTCAGTATTTAAGATCCAGCCAGGGGCAGAGTTATGCCCCTGGAAGATCTTTGTTTTATTTTTATTTTTTTAATCTACTTAGTTCGTCAAAAAAAAAAAATTTATATGCCCCCACCATCCCCCCCCCTACTCCCCCCCTCCCCTTCTAATTAACACATATTTCAAATATGTCTACATGAATCTAATTCTATATTATCTTTTATTATACAGTAAAGGTGATCTAAAAGTAATATTTATTTTCATATATGTATCCCTATTTAAACATTATTTTTTCTTGCAACACATTCAACTACTATATTCTCAAATGTACTTTCTACATAATTTCTGTGCAATTCACCCATTAAAATCTTTATTGCTCTTACATTAATATTCTTATCATTTATATAATATATGCTTACAAATTATATATATATATATATATATATCAGATCCTCGTATAATTTCATTCTACTAATTGATTGAAATGATAGGGATTGGAAAAATTTGTGCCGGCTTTTAATCGGAACAAACGTAATTGATGGGGAAAAACACCTAAGCAGGTGTTTACTTTGGAGCACGAAGATCTGATGAAAGGAGGAGAAAAATGGATGAAGAAAAATGCCAGTTATTGTCTTCTTGTTGCAACACTTATTGTGACAGTAGTCTTCCCTGCTGCATTTACTCCCCCTGGTGGCAGCAACGACACTAATCCGGAAAGCTCCAAACCTCATCCAAAGGAAAAATTGATTATTCTTTCCATAATTAACGCAATTGCCATGGGCGCCTCTACGATGTCGATAATAGTGTTCTTTTCTCTCCTCATATCACGTTACGCAGAGGAAGATTTCATGTCGTCACTGCCCTGGCGATTTAAATTGGGGCTAGTTTTACTTATTGTCTCTTTGGTAAGTATGATGGTATCCTTCTGCATTGCAACATTTGTAACTTATGCTCATCATTGTTCCACAGGGAGTCGTAGCATCATCGTTTCTGCTCTGATGGTTGCTGGCCTTTCCGTAATTGTTTTTCTATGTCTCCTCCTGCGAGAGATATTTTCTGCTTGACTGAGGCAACCCTAGATGATAAGCCTAATACTAATCACACTATGTCTAGGCTATACATAATATGCATGAAATAATCATGTTTGAGATTATATATATGTGTATATAAATATATATATATATATATATATATGGTGATTGTGTCGTTATGATTACGTTATTTTGAAGCATTTTCATGTGTATGTATTTCAACTTGATGAAGTGAAGATGTTAACAATATTTTTCTGCCATTTGATGCGAGCACATCAAAAGGAGTTGAAAAGGGAAAGAAACAAAGAAACAAATTAGCCGAAATGTAGTATTCAAGAAGAAAAGAAAATCTTCAAGTATACCACATTAATGTATTCGTAATGATGAACCAAAGATGGCTTATAATTAAAGCTCTTTTACCGTAAAAAAAGCCAGTTGGGGGGAAAAAAAAAGAGAAAAACAGAGCGCATACGATAAATGTTAAGCAAAAACGAACTGCCTGACTCATAGATAGCAGCGTCCTATCTACAAATAAATTCTATTGGAAGGTATGTAAAACCCTGTCGTTTTTTTATTTTTTATTTTTTTGGTGAACTTAAACGAGAGGACAATTAACATCAAGAAAGAAAAGCATACCATAACTGTATTGGCGCCCTCTAAACTCGATCACTTGTTACGTCCTCTACTTAAACTAAAATTAAAATAAAAAGCACAAAAAGCAGTCACCTCCATGAGGAGAAAAGAGAAGAAACATAATATACTAAAAACACCTGGAATAGGAAAGAAGATCTGAACACATGAGACAACTGTAATTAGAAGAGCGTGCCAAAACTCGAACTTTGTTCACAGTCTTCAAGACATGCCTCGTTAAAAACCTATACGAACAAAACTAATTGGCTGAATCCCGCATTCCCTCTCTTGCTTGCCCCCTTTCTCTCGCCAATGCTGGCACACTAGTCGTCGTTCAGCATAGATCTGGCGATCTTGGTTCAACGAGCGATCTCCGATATGGAGATCTCAAGCACAGGTCGACTTGGGACGTCTTCTCCGGTTCCGGTTGCGACATCTTCACCGGAGACGGAAACAGAGAAAGAGAAGAAAATCGATGAAGAGAAAGAGGGAGGGGAGAGAGAGATAGAGGAGAGAGAAATAAAAAAAAGATGCAGGAGACAAAACGTTAAATTAGTCCGGTTTAAGGTTTTATGAATTAGGGAAATAGCAGAAATGGAGGTGGTAATAAACTTAAAACTAGATTGGTTTAAATTTTATTAGCCCCTCCATTTTTGCTATTTCCTAATTCATCCAATTCTAAAACCCCGTTCACTTCACCGATTTGAGTTTAGAATTTGACTTTTGCTACAGTAAAAAATTCTCAGAAACAGTCACATCTAACTTTTTTGCTACACTAAAAAGCTCTCACATAAAATCACATCTCAACTCGAATTATAAACTCAAATCAGCGAAGTGAACGGGCCCTAAGTTAACATTTTCTTTTTCAAAAGTAGAGAAATTATAGTAAATAGCACATTTTTGAAACAAAATTAAGTAAATAGTAAGTTTTAAAACTATTTGAAGCAAATAGTTGTTTACTATATAAATAATTTATTTATGACGGGTAAGAAATAACTTACGTGATAAAAAATCTTAAAACAATCATTATTTACGTGAAAAAGAATCTTTTTACCAGTCATAGAAAGAAAAATTAAGTGAAAATATATCTTTTTACGAGTTGTAAATGAACAATTTACGTGGTAAAATAATATTTACTTCAAAAAATTTTAAAATATGATATTTAATTCATTTAGTTCTATAAATATGTTATTTACTACATTCTCCCGTAACTAAAGCCTAAGCCCAATGTCATGACCAAGAAATTTATCGAAAGAATTATTGTAAAAGATAAAATTTCTTGAAATCCTTTGTATTATTAATATGAATACTTTTATAATAAGTATTTGTTGATATTAATATAGAATAGCAAACTATAAGCTAAAGGGCTCAAAAATTTATGAGGTGTGATCTGGTTACCAATTTTTAGACCCAGATTTATGAAAGAGGCACGGAAAGTTGTGTTAAACCTTCAAGTGGGCAAACACATGAATGTTAAGTTTAAGAAATGAAAAGTATTGAAAACATCGATTCTAGGGTTTTAGAAACAATCGGAATGAAAAAAAAAGGCGAAAAAAGGGGTTCGGAGCGACTAACCGAGAAAATTGAGGTGTTTGACCGAATAGGGTTGACTAAGTCAAAATTTATTGACCAAGAGTCAATTAATAAGTCACTCATGAAAGGGTATTCAAGGCTGAACAAAGTTGATCAAGTTGACCAACTGTCCAAGAAACGCGGGTAAAACGCGCACCAGATAGGAATTAAACTGAACTGAAATAATATAGTTATTAGAGACGGATGGTTGAGATTTTAAGTGAAAAATTGGATGAAGGGATGAGATTATGACATTTGAAAAGTAAGGTGGCCAGCCAAGCTTAGTGAAGAAGGAAAGAAAAGATACTTTTTAGTGAGATTTTACAAAAAGGTCCTTTGGAAAGTGCCAAAATTGCATTTTAGTCCCCCTACTTTTTAGTGGCCGGTTTGAAGAGATAAAAATACAACCAAATGTTCATATTTTCATGCCAAAAACCAGAGAGCATCAACCAAAGAGAGGAGAAGAAAAAAAATTCACCCAAAGTGAGAAAAACGAGATTTAATCGAAATTGACGAAACTACACCATTAGTTCGCATCACTAAGGACTTCTCTTCACTCTCTAAGGTAAATTTAGGTTTTCTTCTCACTTTTTTCTACCTTGGCTGCACGTTTAAGTATGGTAGAAAGCATGAAAAAATTTGCTTAAGATGATAATTAAGCTTGTGATTGTCAAAGGAATTGAAAATCTAGTGATTAAAGGATGAATTCTTGGTTATTAGATTTTGTTTCTAGCAAATTTTGGTTATGGGGAATTGTTGTGAAAATTTGGATGAAACCCTAAAATTGTGATGTTATTGATGATAAAATTGAATGAGAACGAATGTGGTTTGTGTTTAAAGGTTGAAACAACGGATAAAATGACTTATGGTTAGCTTGGGAAACGCGAAAAATTAGACAAAACTCTGTCAAAATTTAGTTTGAGAATTTGCACTAAAACCGGTTTCATAAGGAATATGAGGATTAAGATGTGAAAAGTAAGTTGATTCGATGATCGGAGATGTATAGAAACCTAAAACGATGAAAATTTTTAGTTTTGGACCAAAACCGAAACGGAATACGGAATATAAGTAAAGCCTAAGCCCAAGACTCAAAGGAATATGGAAAGAAAAGCAAAATAAAATAAAAAAATAAACAAAAAATACAACAAAAATGAAAACAAAGCAAAAAGAAGAGTAGTTGTTAGCTTTTCATGCGCAACGTTTTGATATTAGTATGGAAAAACTCGTTTATTCTTAGTTGATGTAGATAGATTATACAAATTACCGCAACAATTTTACGACCTCAACAATAAAACTCTGAGCAATAACTAATTACATGAAATAGATGAATATCTAAACAACCAAATTCACATTATTAGATCAGACGGACTAACAATTAGTATTTTGTGTGTACGGGATGCTTATCTCAACCTTGATTAAACAAAAATTAAAATTCACAGTGTTAAAGTAAATTATGGAATACTAATGACACATCGATATGGTTCTTTGGCGTGGCCAAAACCCCCTTTTAGAAAAAAACCACAAGTGCTAATCACACCTGATATAAGAGGATTCCACTGTGACGATCCGTACTTTTAGTCATCATTACTACATTCATACTTAACTCACTTCCTACCTTTTACTAGTTCAGAACTATAAACTCCTAAAATTTTGGCTACTTTTTTGTTTCCTTCAATAGTGAAATAGATTCTAATATACTTTGCTGAAAACATTTTCAACTTCTTAACATTAAATAATCTGTAAATAGAATTCCTTTGAAACTTCAAATTCCGTTCCTACACATGGTCATACATTTGACTTACCATTTGCATACCATTGTTGTTCACATGCTATTAACATGATAGCATTTTGGATACATCAACATACTTAGTGACTCGAGGTTGCTAAGTATAGCCTCGTTGTCTCATATACATTACTTTCATTACATAATTTACATACTCTTATAACCATAAATACTATATACTTTATACGCATTACAATGTTTTAAAACCTATGGTGCGTCCATCACCCACTTGCCTACATCCTTTTCTGCATGCCTAACAAACAGGTCTCAGCATGCCAATGCCTTACTAAGCTTCCTACAATACGAATAAACGGAATGAGCTTTCGCTCAGCAAGTAAGAGCATACCACAACAAGTGCAATCAGCAATGTGTACCTATATATGCATTCATGTCATACCCCTAGCATAATTTATAAACATTTAAAGCACTTATCGTATTATGCTTTCTTTTCTTTCATTAATCGTGTCATGCTTTCTTCTCTTTATTTCATCATGTCATGCTTTCTTTTCGTTCATTTCATTGTGTTATGCTTTCTTTTCTTTCATTTCATACTTTTTTACAACTTTCGTTCTTGTGTCATTCTTTTCTCATAACTTTTATTTCTTATGGGCCCTGTACCTGTTATACCGTTGCACACATATCCAATGAGGAGTGGGGGAGCTACCCAAAACGAACTCATCCATGGTTTTATTCATAATAACCTCCCTTGCGAAGGCTAGTACAAACAGTTTTATTAACTTTCTGTCATTCATCATCTTTACTTCTTACATCATCGTACATTCATCTTTTTTATCATGACAACAATTTTAATTTTAATTTTTAACTTTTACTTCTTATGGGCCGTATACCTGTTGTACCGTTGCGCACATTCCCAATGAGGAGTGGGGCAGCTACCTAAAATCAACTCACCCATGGTTTTTTTCATAATAATCTCCCTTAGGAAGGCTGGTACAAACAATTTTATTAACTTTTATCATTCGTCATCTTTACTTTATACATCATCTTATTGTCATCATTACTAATCATGATAGTAATTTTAATCTTTTCATCGTACTGTCATTTTTTTTCTTCTTATGACAGTAATTTTATTCTTATCATCTAACTGTCATCTTTTCTTATTATGACAGTAATTTTAGTTATATTTGCATCTCTAAGCATTTCTACCAATTTCTTATGAAATTGAGCTTAATTCAAATGTTTGACTTTTGTTGACTTTGACTTTGACTTTTTCACATATTAAAATTATACTGCTACTCTAAGTCCATAAGCACAGTCAATGCAACAAATAAGAATAAGAAAACATCTTTCACATAGTATCATACATTGAACCTACAATATGCACAATTTTGTGCAACACAGAGAAGTATGCTTGTTTGTGATATAGACAAAAAAAAAACATTGTACTTACTAAAGTTTCACTAAAGGTACGACTTTTGAGTCACAACAAATTTACCGCTTCGATCGCCTACCAATCCTATCATATAAATTCCTAATCGTTAGATTTATAATCTATGACCAGTTATAAATATACAATTTGACTCGAATTCGTAATTCTGCAAATGTTATTTTCCTAAAATGTGTCGTGTCTAAAATTCTTGAACAAATCTATGATTTACACCATCTCTTATATCACCAATATGCACCAAACTCACGCATTTGGCCTTAAGTGACATATTAGACCTATTTGAGAAATCAGGCTGAAACTGATGTCTAAGGTCATTTTTGGCAAAAATGCTATTTAACAAAAGTTGTTCGGAATGGAATTTCCTTCAACCTGATGTCAGTTTTTTTAAAAAAAATTAAGATTTTATCTTGGTCTTCTAATTAAAATAGCATCGGTTACCATTTTTCAGTCCAATAATCTAGTTTTCGATTTTGATCAAAAACTGAAAATTTTTATCATTTTAAGTTTCTACACACCTTTGATCACCTATTCAACTTATTTTGTACACTTCATTCCCCCTATTCTTCATTACAACTTGGTTTAGTTTAAATTTTCAAAATAAATTTCGGTGGAGTTCCGCCTAATTTTCAGGCTTTTCGAGCTAACCATAGCTCATTTTATCCATTGTTTCAACCTTTCAAACACATATCACAATCATTCTCATTCCTTTTTATCATCATAAACATCATAATCTCTAGGGTTTCTTCACTATTCTCACAAGATTTCTCTCTAAACAAAAACACTAAAAAGATAATTCAATAACCGAAAATTTAACCTCTAAACATTAGGCTTTTCGGTACCATTCATAACCATAACCATAACCAAATCATCATTCTTAGCAAAAAAATTTTGTGCTTTCTACTATTCATGGACGTGCAGCCAAGGTAAAAAAATGAGGAGAAAAATTAAAATTTTACCTTAGAAGAATGAAGAACAAGTTTTGGTGATGCTAATCAATGGTAATTTTCCGTCGATTTCAATTTGAACTAGGTTTTCTCACTTTGGGAAATTTTTTTTCTTCTCTTTCTTTGGCTGAGTTCTCTCTATTTTCTCGCATAAAAATTGACATTTTTTTTTTTTTTGCCTGTGAGGAGAGACCTAGGTGCAATTTTAACACTTTCTAGGTTTTGTTTTGTTTTTTGTTTTTTTTAACTCAAAATATCTATTTGGCTTCTCTCCTAAGTCTTGCCTTTCCATATCCTCTCTTTCTAGGTGTCCTAATCTTAGCCTTCCATCCATTTAATCACCTTAAATACCAACCATTCATTTTAATTAATAATTATCTTATTTCAGTTCAGTTTAATTCTTATCCGGTGCGCGTTTTATCTGCGTTTTTCAGACAGTTGATCAACTTGGTCAACTTCATTCAACCTTGACTAACTTTTCAAGAGTGACCTATTAGTCGACTCTTTGTCAACAAATTTCGACTTGCACAACCCTAATCAGTCAAAAATCCTAATTTTCTCAGTTCGGCCTTCCGAACTCCTTTTTTGTTCGTTCTTCATTTTGATTCTTTCTAAAACCCTGGAATTCATGTTTTTCAATTCTTTTTTTTTCTTAAACTTAATATTCATGTGTTTGTCCTCATACGGGAATGACATATCGTTCGGTGCCTCTTTCTTAATTACTGGTCTAAAATTTAGTAGTTGTATCATAGTTCGAAATGTCTAACTTTTAACATTTACTTTCCTATTCAATATCAAAATCAACAAATACTTACCATAAAAGTATGCATATTTATAATACAGAAAATTACAAAAAAATTTATCTTATACAATAATTTCTTCGACAAATTTCTCGGTCATGACATCCATCATCACTAAAAGCAGTTTACAAAGTTTGGTTGTACAAGAAACCTCATGACTCTACACAAACTTCTAACTTGTGGTGACTCCTCCTTGACTCACCTTCAGACTGCTTGCCTTACTCCGAGTCTTCTGCATGCCTTCTGGTTACACCCAAATGTGACAAAATAAAGTTGTCGATGTAGCATAGTTAGGGTGGTCGTATCCACAAGAAGGAGAAAAATAAAACAAGAAAAGATCATCGGATTAAAAGCGTCTAGAGATGGGTAATAAAATAAACTAAAAGAAAATGGAATTTTTGTTGGGAAACTAGAACACGAGAAAAATGATTGAGAAAATGATATACTAAAACGATAAAGCATTGAGAATTTCCTATAAGCTTCATTCATCTACTTGGATTTTAATTTTTAAGATAACTCAATTAAAAGTTTCACATCCAAAACAATCAATCGAAAAATAAAGATTTAAAGAACATGTGAACTAAAGTATATTTGAGTGACTATAATTCTTACATTGAAACTTAACAAAAAGTGTTCTTATAAGAAATCTAAAATCGACAATATAGTGTTGATAATATTGTAGTAAAAGACTACTCATAAAATAATGCTTTTAATATAATAAAATTATGCAACAATTATATAAAAAGAGCATGACTAACTCTATATAAAAGTCGACAACATAATATATTAATAAAAGAATGGGAAAAAGATAGAAAAAGTTAATGTACTCAAATATATAAATTTGACAAAACTATTGGAGAATTAAAATCTTCATAAGGGCACTTTACATATAGGTTCATTTTTAACCTCGCTAAAGAACTCTAACCTAATATATAAAGTATTCTCGCTAATTCTAGAGAGAAAGTATGAGAATAAAATGTACGAGAAAATTTGAGAGAAAAAGTATATAAACTCATGTTAAAATTCAACCGCCAAATAACTTGACAAAACTCCTATTTATAGAGTTTTATTTGAGCACGCCTACACAAATATTCAGTAAATAAAATGAAAATAAGAACCAAAGAAAAACGCTTTCCAATTAATTGGAAAGTTACAATGCCTAAATTGGAGAATAAAAACTAATAATGGTGGGAAGGAAAACTGATAGAGATGGTAGAAATAACAGTTGAAAGGGAATCTGATCAGCTGGAGATACGTGGCGCACTGTGACACGCTGAACAGCTGAAAAACACTGGAAGTTGTCGGAAGTGGGACCCGCGGCTGGAGAAGAAAATGTGTGCGTGAAGGAGACTCGGTTAGCTTCGTCGGCTGCTCTCTCTCTTTTGGGCTTCTAATTTCAATTTGGACCTTGCATGTTTAATGGCTCAGATGCAATCAAAAACCTGAAAAACAAAATAAGTAAAATCAAAATTATATCTTTTAAATTTATATTATTTGAAATTAAAATCATGAAATTATTGAATTGAAACACAATTTATTTGACAATTCTAAACATTAAAAGTGCATTTTTATGCACTTATCACCTGCAGTCCTCCTAACCTAGTCTAAACACCAAGATCCGCCTTTGACTCCGCCTTGAACTTACTTTGGATCTTCACAAAGTCTGTAGACTACAGGGTTTGAGCATTACAAAAAGAAGCCTAAGAAAAGCTCTAGATTTCTTCCACGAATAAATGAGAACATTTAATTTTTCCCACACAAAATAAACACTCAAATTTTCAATCCGTACTCTCTCAAGTAATGAAGGTAACAAGATATCCGCCTTAAAGATTGAACCCCCGCATATGAGAGAGGTATAGAATCTCTCTACTTATTCTGGTTGAGATGTAATTGCAATCTCCTCAATAAAATGAATTTCAAACACACAATATCTTTTCATTTTAAGTCTTCCAAAAATTTCAACTGTTATAGTAGATTTGAAATCCTTCGCAATGTGCGTACAAACAACTAGCTTGTTGACTAGACAAAGTATCAGATTAGACAGCTATAGAACACTCAACACAGATAACTTGTGATCTGTTAATCAAATAATAATCAATGATAATTTCAATAAGATCCAAAACTGATCAGGAAAATCCTAATAAAAATGCCCAGAAAACTTGGTCAATGATCAATTCAATCCTCTGATGAATCTACACTCAATTGTGCACAAGGTTCAATTCAATAATCTCAGAAATTGCTAGAAATAAATGTGATAAAATTGTGATAAGTAAATCAAAATATTATCATATAAATTCAGCACATATCTCCTGCAATTGACCCTGAAAACTTGTCCAAAAGTAGACACAATTTGACAGCCAATTCAATCTTCAATTATCCAATCAAATCCGGCTATTAATGGTAACAAATCAACCAAATTGTAATAAACTAAATAAGAAAATATTGTCAAAACAAGTAACAAATTGTGAAGAATTAATTAAGATTAATTAAGATAATTGAGATTATTAGTGTGCCTAATCTGACTTGATTAATTGAGTTTTAATTAATAAGCATTTCTGAAATGAGAGTTTAAATAATTCCAAGGTATTTAAATTATTCTCAGTAATTTATTTTAATCCAGGAGTGTGTATGGGTGCATTTCTGGACTCTTGTTTTAAAATACTGTACACATGTCCTTTATTTTCTTTTCCTTTTCTTTTCTTTCCTTTTCTTTTCTTGTCTTTCTTTTCCTTTCTTCCCATGCATTCTCTCTCTCTCTCTCTCTCTCTCTCTCTCTCTCTCTCTCTCTTCACTCCCGTGCTCTCTCTCTTCCGTTTTTGTCCCAAATCAAACAGATCTTGAGCCAAAGACGGGTTTCAAAGTTTTTGCAACGTCAAGAGAAGGATTCGAGGTAAGATTACTGAAAGAATTTCTCTTGACTCTTAAGTTTTTGGATTTCAAAACTTATTTTTGGTTCAAACCGGATTTTGATGATTTCTGAGTAAAACTAGAGTAGAAATTGGAGATCTTGGGTTCTTTAGACTTGTTTTAGGACCTAGAACCTGGATATACTGGTTTTACTTTGAAATATTTGGATTTGAGACTAGATTTACAGGTTTTTGGACTGGTTTCTGCGAGCTTCTCTCGCGCAGTTGATTCCACCGGTCGACCCGTGCGATTGACTGGATTGCAGGCTAACCGGTCGACTGGTCCGGTCGACCGGTGTGCACACTACCAGTCAACCGGTAGTGTTGCACTGCTCTGTCACCGGTCAACCAGTGCACGCGGGTTTGACCCTGTTTGGCCTGAAAAATGTTGTTTTGACCCCTATGTTCGGGGAGAACCCAAATTATCTTCATTTGTGGACTTGGGATAAATGGATTAGCATCTTTAATCCTTGATTGAGACTAAAAACCCTTGGAATGATAAATTGAAACATGAAAATGGATTAGGCACACTAATTGAAAATCTTGGCACATAAGTGAGATTGGATTGCTTTAGGAATGAGAATTGATCCTAAAGTGTTGTCTTGTATCAGTGATCGCTGAGGATTCAGATAGAAGGGGCTTGAGGAAGCGGAAGCTGGAAAAGGCAACGCTAGTCCCAAGTTTGATCATGCGAGGTAGGATTTCTATCCCTTTTCCTTGTGAGCCTGTTTTCAAAAAGGATTTTGGCCTTGAAAATGTTTTAAAGAAAGGGATTGGTTTGCGAAAGAAAAACCATGGCTTGTTTAGTTGTGGGAATTCATGGCTTGTCCTGTCCATGGAATCCATAGCTTGTCTACTCATGGAACCTCATGGCTTGCCCAGACATGGGGCCCGCGGCTTGAGTAGTTTGTGGGGTCATATTAACGATTTCATAATGTTAAAGGAATGATTTCTTAAGATAAGAGATCTTGTGAATCGGTAAGAGAGTTTATTGCTGTAAGCCTAGATAGGATACGGAGAGTGGATCCTCGGGGGCAGAACCTGAAACTCAGTCCGGGTAGGCGAGGCACTTGGTTAGGTAAGTAATTTGCACTAATTACTTGCTGAAGCATGTAATACAATTATTTCCAGTTATATTTCCTTTGAGAAAAATGATGTGAGGTTCCGACTATTCTGTCAGGACTGAATGTTTTATTTTATTTACTTATTCATTTATTGATTTATGCGCTCATTTATTTATTCATTTATTTTAAGTAATTTCAAATTATATCCTACTGGGCCTTTCGCTCACGTTTTATATTTTATATGTATTAAACCCCTCCTAAGAGATTCTAGGAGCAGTGCACAGTAGCTAGATATTTGCTATGGAGTAGCTGAGTTGTGCTACGAATCGATCAAGTGAGGATTGTGTTCATCCTCTGATATAAAGTGTAAGGAATTGAGAAATTTTGTAAACTTATTTAATATTTGGATTTACTAGACTTTGGTTGATGTCTATTGTAATGATTATTTACATGAGCATGTATGTACGATACTGTACGTCCAGCGAGATGGAGCCCTGTGTGTCAGAGGCTCTGGGATTCTCTAATTTATTTATATTTTAAAACAGTCAAGTGTGGGGCCGTTTGGGAATTTACTTTATTAATCCTGAAATCGAGCTCCACGTCACCTACCCTGTTTTGGGGGGGGGGGGCATGACAGGAGTGGTATCAGAGCCCTAGGTTAAGAAACCCTAGGATTGTACATACATGTGTGACATCTGTTGTCCACTGAACAGTCTAGTTTTATTTCAGTTGAAGGAAATGGCACCTCACCGTAGACCAGGCACCCAACCGGCGTAACCAAACTAAGGGTTATTAAATGCCATGTATGCTGCCTTTCGGGGCATGGCCACGAGTGCTCAGAATGAGCGGCCAGTTGAGGATAGGAAACAAGGTTATTTATGGGAATTTAGACGAGTGCCTATCCCTTTGTTTAAAAGTGAGGGAGGACCCCAGTAAGTAGAGTTCTAGATTGAATCCATAGTCAAGCACTTGAGTACTATGGGAGTCCCAAAATAATATGTAGGAAATGTGTTCATAAAGTGGGATGTAATTTGTTATTTGTGAAATGACAAATTTCAGACGTTATTGTTTTTGCTGATTTTATAAAATAAAATAAAGTTATGTTTTGACACATACTCAAGAGTGTTAGTGATATTGCTTAGTCCATAGACTGCTATCAACGAAAGAAGAGTCAGGGAAACCCTACCGGACAAACTCTTCGGATACAACTTAAAATAGATATTCGCAGTCTTAGGATTGATTGGGCAATCGAATCTGATTATGACTGTTAGATCGAACCATATGATGCTGGTCTCGAAGCATGGGAGTTGGACTCTGTGGTTGATCTAGACATGTTCGCAACATGTTGAATAGACCATGTGACTGATTAGGTTAGAGTAAAAACTGTTTACAGAACTCTAAACCTAATTGTCACAACTTAAGTATATTTGTATAACTATCTTAACCCTGAAGGAATGCATAGCTCAACTTAATATCTCATGATCTTTGATTCACCAATGAGATTAGTTCGCAATTTTGAACGACATCTCGATCATTGGGATCATGACATAATTGAGTTGGAGTTATATGATTCACAGATATGGAATTCGTAAGAGATAATATCACCTTATGCTTTATTGACGGGCATGTGAATAAACAAACTAGGCCTGGTATTCAATGATGGTATTCATTGATTAAGACATCATGACATGTGCAAGACATCTTACGAACATATGTCTTTCTTATTCACAGTCATATAAAGGAGTTGAGGAAATAATGATTGGAATGGTAAAACGGTAATATTCTATACCATTCTGATCACCAATATTTTCGAAGGATAATAATGCATTTACACTGTGGACCGTGTGATAAATTGTATCAACACCATCAGAAAAATTAGCGCACACGAATCGAGAGATTATTCGGCATCAAACTTTTAGTGGAGTTGTGCGATGTCGGAATTAAATATGTCGATAACTTATTGGGATGAGTTAGTCGAATATTGTAATTCCATAGCTTTGTTCATGTGGGTCCATTCGGTCTCAAGGCTAGCTCTAATAAATGGGAAAATAGAAACTGATATTTTGTTATATAATTATGTTTAAAAATTCAATATGTTATTTTTCATTTATTTGATAATTAAAAAATAAAAGGAATGAATTTTGAATTTTGAAATTAATAGTGGTTAATTTAAACATGATTTTATTTGGCAACTAAAGGAGAGAGAAAGTTGATATTATTTTGGGAAAATTCGGAAATCCCTTGCCATAAGGGGATTTCTAATTTTGTTCCAAAAAGGGGAAGTAAAATTCGGAAATCCCTAGCCATGTGGGGATTTTCGGATTTTAATCCAAGGGTGAAGGGGAAATTTGAAAATCACATCTAGGGTTTGAGTTTTTGAATTTCCTCCTATATAAGGATATTTATTGATAACCCTAGTAATGAGTTTTTAGAAGAGAAAAAATATCACACACTATTGTCTCCTAGGGTGGCCGGATTTTTGAGACAACATAGAAGGAAAAATTATTTCCTTAGGTTTTTGAAAAAGAGCCCACTCTTTCATCCCAAATACCATAGAGTCATAGTCTTGAATCAACGAGTGGTTTTTGGTGTGATCGTATCCATAGATCAACGATCTTGTTACACGGCAATTCTCCATCTCGGAACGTGAGATAGTGAGACAAGATCCTTGCGGTCATTTTAATTCAATCGTCACAAAGGTATGTGTTATTCTATTCCTTTGTCTATAAACATATAACATGCATGTATCTATCGTTGTGGTTTACGTTTAATTTGGAATTAAATGGATATGATAAAAAAATTTAAAATTCCACCTACAAGTTTGTTGTTGTTCAAATGATTTTTCATCTTAAAATCACAACTAGATCCTACAATTGGTATCAGAGACTAGGGTTTATGATCATGCATGATTTATGTTTATGCGATTGAATGTATGATATGTGTTGATATTGGCATCTTGCATGAATATGTGATGAATTCAAAATTGTTTTGATTATATATGTGATTGGATCCTGATCGATTGGCTCTAGGTTTTTGATTACACCAAGTTGGTGGTTTGTGTTTTTCTCTAGAAAATAATGTAAGCCATTTAAGGGCATAGGAAATTTTGTA
This sequence comes from Morus alba, assembly GCA_012066045.3. Taxonomy (NCBI): domain Eukaryota; kingdom Viridiplantae; phylum Streptophyta; class Magnoliopsida; order Rosales; family Moraceae; genus Morus; species Morus alba. The sequence goes on from CP050224.2 coordinate 19,520,447, forward strand.
ATTTAAAATTCCTGAAAATATTTTTTTGAGTGCTGCTGCTGCCGCCGCCTCCGCACGAGTCCCAGCCTCTGCCACAAGCCCAGCTGCCAACCCCTTCCCTGGGTTTTGGCTGCGCGGCACACCAGGGTTTCAGAAACCCTAGCGTGCGCTAGGGTTTTCTGAAACCCTAGTGGGCCTGCAGGCCCTGGCCAGGCAGGGGCCGCAGGCCTTGCCCAGGCAAGGGGCCGTGGCCCCTAGTGGGCCTGCAGGGCCTGCCCAGACAAGGGCCGCAGGCCCTGGCGCTGGGGTTGCCCAGGCAAGGGCCGCAGGCCCTGGCTGAGCATGCAAGGGCTGCCAGGCTTGGCAGCCCATACCGCGCTAGGTAGGGCCTGGCCCTGCCGAGGAAAAGTGGTGGGCCCGGGAATGTCCCGAAAAAATTATTTTCACTTTTTTGGATTTCAAATTTTAAATTTTTCCACAAAAACATTTTCACTTTTCAGGGATCATGAGAAGAGAAAATTGAGAAGATGCCAAGAAGACAAGATGAAGAAAATTATTGTAATTGTTTTCATTGTTTTATGGGTTGTAATTAGAAATGAGCCATAGAGAGGTTAAATTGTAAATGTATGATTTATTATTTAATCTCGCATCATTATAACATGCCATATAGGATATAGAGATGCCATATCAAATTGCTATGCAAGCATGTTCATGCATCATTGTAGTTTAATATTATAAATTGTCATAATTATAAATGCAATGGGTAAATTTTATAAAGAGTTATAAAATGCAACAACTTTATAAGGGTTATAATTTTGTTGAATTATTAATTGGACTTAATTTTTAAAACAAAATCCATTTTTCAAAAAGCTAAGTGGGAGGGTCGTTTGCGTTGAAACGTTCCTAAGGTCTCTGACTTTAGCCTGATCGTGACATGTGGATGGGTTAAGAACCACCTTAGTGGTCGTCACTTCAATGGGAGAAACCCATGAAACATGTCGCTAAGGAGTCATCAGGTTGCTTAAAGAAGATAAGACTCGAAAAGGAAGTAGTGAGGCGGGACCATCCCTAGATGGATCGCTAGTTCATAACAACCTCTAGCGTCGATTAGTCGGTTAAACACTTAGACTGAAGATCATTGTAACCTCCCATAGGAGCTAGGCAATGGATATGAGGTGACCAAAAAGGTGTTGGTTCCCGAATCGAATTCGGATGCGGAAGCGCAGCGGAAAGACGGATCGTGTATAACAAAAATTTTCATAAAACCTTTGAGATACTCTATAGATTATGTTAATTTATGCACGAATAAATTAATCTCATTAATTCATTTATTAAGAACTCAATTCGAAAAAATACCTGGAGGCCGACTCGGTTGATAACTTGAGTTCTTTGACCTCGAACAATCCTTGCTCCAAAGCTTTGTGTTTAGAAAACCAATGTCTTCCACGTTAATTCCTAGAATCCACGAAGACGTGTGTGTGGGCACACATGAGACAAAACGGGTTACAATAAACACTCGAATTTCCACAAACACCAACGCATGCACGATGTGGAATTTTTGGAGAAAAAATTTTTCCATCCTCTCTACTTGAGAAATTCAGCCATCCTTAACATTTAGGGCTAAAAAAATTGTTTCAAAATTTCTATAGAGAAATTTCGGCCACCTCTAAAATTAGGGCAAAAAACCATTCCGAAAATTGTCTCAAAAAATAGTATTTAGAGAGTAGAAGTCAAACTGCTAAAAGGAATCCAATCTCTATCTCTAAGATAAAGCTTGTTAATTATCTCCTATTTGAACTTGGAACAAAAAATCCCTTCCCCTTATCCTTAAGGTGGCCGGCCACACTAGTAGGGTTTATCCCTATGTGTGGCGCCTATTATAGATAAGGAAGGAAGATATTTTATCCTCTATCCAGTAGTCTAATTTTAATTCTGATTCAAATTCGAATTTAAGTCAAACTTAAATTAATTTGAATTCTAAATTGAACAACTTATCAAATAAGTTTAAATGGATAAATCTAGATGTGTTCAAATTCAAATTTAAATAATCACATTATTTAAATAATAATTAATTCTCAATTAATTATTTCCGAGTGTTTAATTTTAGAATAAAGTAATTGTAAAATTCCCATTTTGTCCTCTCGTGGTCGGTAGAATTACTAGGACGACGCGGGGACTAATGGACCTATAATCCGAGCTCAATAGAATTAATAATCAATTAAACACTTTAATTAATTAATTAATTCTATTAATTCGATAGTTACTCCACTATAAACTTGGAATTGCACTCTCAAAATTATAGATATAAATTACTTCAAAACCGTGAAGTGTCCGTTTGATATAGTCATTGCATATAGATCAATCCTTCATAAATAATTCATAATTAGGGCCGGGTAGAACCGTTAACCTCTCTAATTATATCTTTATCCTTGAGTACCATTGATTCTCTAATGGACGGTGATTCATAAAACACATTCATGAATCGGAGCTCCTACTCGTCCAAGTACCGAATCAACCCTCAAGAGAATTATTTATGTACTTCTTTCTCAAGAAGGAATGGATTTCATCTTGTATAATAACATTCCCAGCTACGTACTTCATCATGTCTCCAAAATACAAGGAATGGGATTCAGGGTCTCAGAATCCGTACCGAGTAAATCAAAAGACACAAATCCATAAATAGGAGTCTGTTAAGAACTCAGGATTAAGATCATTCTATATATGACCATCGATAGATTCAATTAGAATTTCTATACTTAACGGAAATTATTAGAAATTCATATTGTGTATGTGTCCTTGTTCCACATAATCTCATTATGCAAAAAACACTCATTCAATATCTCACCATATTAACAGTGCGGATAACATTGTTCCATTCTAAATGGGAATGACATGTATTAATAATGTTTTAGTTAAAGATTCTGAACTTTAATTAAATTTATTATGAACATTGCTTTTTGATTGTTATCCTTAAACATTATCCTCTCGTATATAACACTTGTATACAATGTTTAAGGTTACATAAATAATCATGGAATTTTCATTGATATTCATAAAATATTCATAGATATATGCACATAAAATAATGAATAAACTCTTTTATTAAATAAATAATAAATATCCTATTACATCTCATGCTTCTAGGACACCATTCCCAACAAAAGGATGGTGATTGGTTGACCTAGATGTGGAGACATCCTATGAAATGGACCAAATGAGAGGAGTCTCGATGCAATAGGAGGCTTCACGAATGCCACCCCTAGGTGGGACGTGTTGCCATTTATGATCGTAACACCATAGATGAAACATTTTTTAAGGATTTTATTTATGTTTAAGTACTTGCATTCATGCATCATACTTTTCTTAAATATAAGCAAATTGCCAACGTCGCTTTTTTTTAATTTTCAACAAACATGTCTTTATCCCCGATCGCACAAATTCTTACTACAAACAAACTAGTGGGTGAAAATTACGTTGACTGGAAACATAACCTCGATATCGTATTGATGGTAGACAAGCACGAGCATGTGCTCACCACCCCCTATCCTCTTGAGCTGACTGATGACTCGACTCAAGAGGAGCGAGACGCATACACTGCTTGGATGCGTTCCGATGAGATTGCTAGGTGCTATATGTTATCATCAATTAACAATGTGTTGCAACAGCAACATCGAAACATGCTAACGGCTGCAGATATGAACTACAGCATCTCTAAAATGTTCGACAGCCAAGGCCGTCAAGCCATGCAAGCTGCGGTGCGTAACTTCATGAACTGCCGGATAAAATTCGGCACTCCTGTTCGGGACCATATGCTACTGATCATAAGTCACCTGAATGAGATGGAGCTCATGGGAGCTGAAATAGATGGGGAGACTCAGGTGGATATGATCCTAGAGACTCTCCCGGTGATGTTTGACAACTTCAAACTCAACTACTCGATGAATAAGTTGAACTATTCACTCCCAGAACTCATGAAGGAGCTTCAAACTGCGGAAACTCTACTGCTTAAAGGCAAGAAGAGGAATGGAGAGGTAAACCTTGCTGAAGTGAAGCCTTCCACCTCTGGCGCCAAGAAACAGAAGAAAGTCCGTAACAACAACAAGAAGCTGACTGGAAAGGGCAAAAACAATGCAAAGGTGGACAAGAGTAATGACAAATGTCACCATTGCGGAGTAGCTGGCCACTGGAAATGCAACTGTCCTACTTACCTCAAGGAGGTTAAAGCTAGAGATACATTACTTGTTACCGAAGCCTGTTTTGTGGATGACTCTACTTTTTCTTGGATTGTAGACTCTGAAGCCACTAATCAGTTTTGTTGTTCTCTGCGAGGGTTCAGGGAAAGCAAAAGGCTTAGCAAGGATGAGTTCAACTTCCGTTGGGGGAATGGAGCATCCGTATCAGTGACATCTGTTGGAAGTATTAAATTAGTTTTTGAGAACAGTTTTATTGTTTTGAACAATGTTTATTATGTCCCGGTTTTTGGGAAAAACCTCATTTTTGTAGCTCGTTTGATTGAGCAAGGATATTCTTTAGATTTTAATAATGATGTTATTCAAATTCTTAAGAATGGTTTCATGATCACTTCTACAGTCATGATAAACAATCTGTTCTACGTCAAACCAATTATTCCAACGATTTATGATACTGAATTGAATAATGATTCAATGAGGGATAGTAAAAGATTGAGGTTAGACCCAACTGATCAAACCTATAAATGGCATCTACATCATGGACATATTAGCCTTGACAGGATTAAAAGGTTGGTAAGAGAAGGTCCCTTACAAACCTTAAGTGTAGGCTCACTACCTACATACGAATCCTGCATAGAAGGAAAAATGACCAAGAGACCCTTTTCAGCAAAGGGTAATAGAGCTGATGAATGCCTAGAACTCGTACATAGTGATGTATGTGGGCCATTTAATATCCAAGCAAGAGGAGGATATGAATATTTCATAACCTTCACAGATGACTATTCTCGTTTTGGTCATATTTATTCAATGCGTCAAAAGTCTGAAACCTTTAAAAAGTTCAAGGAGTTCAAGGCCTTGGTTGAAAAGCAATTAGACAAACAGATCAAAACACTGCGATCTGATCGTGGTGGTGAATACTTACTGCGAGAGTTTGAAGACTTTCTTAAGGAAGAAGGCATATTTTCTCAACTGACCGCGCCAGGTACTCCTCAGCAGAATGGTGTGTCAGAAAGAAGGAACCGAACTCTGTTAGATATGGTTAGATCAATGATGAGTTACTCATCCCTTCTAGATTCCTTTTGGGGATATGCTTTGGAAACAATAGCATATATTCTGAACCAAGTTCCATCTAAAGCAGTGCTTGGAACTCCATATGAAAGATGGAGTGGCAAGAACTCATCTCTTGGCCACACCAGAATATGGGGTTGCCCAGCATATATGCTTAGAAAGAAGACTAGTAAGCTAGCTAGTTGTTCAGAATTATGCCTGTTTGTAGGATAATCCTAAAGGGACAAAAGGCTACATCTTTTATTGTCCTACCGATCAAAAAACATTCGTTAGCACGAATGCTCGTTTTCTGGAAGAGGATTTGGTGAAGAATGTGATGTGGGAAAATAATGGCATCGAGTGCGCAGCGGAATTTAAAAATTTTAATCAACATCAAAGCCAAACAAGAACATGTTCATGATGCTATATAACATAAATACTAAAGATCTAAATCATACCTTTTGAGATTTCAGGAAACTGCACGTCTGACAGATCAAAGCGTTCCAAACAGCAACCAAAAGAGCCTCAACCAACTGGTATTCTTTGCTATTCTCATTTCCACGATTGGTGTGTGGGTGGGCACACTTCATTTTAATCTCCTCTTGGTATTCTTGATCTCCTTCCAATCACAAGAGAGCCAAAGAAAAATTGTTCTCGATAATTAAACAATTTTTCCTCTTAGAATCTATTATCAATAGCCTCCAAAAAGTCTCTCAAGTGATCTAATGAGTAAAGTGACTTAATAGGCTATTTATACTGTTTAGAAGTCATACTTCCGTAACAATTAGGTTTCTCAAAGATTTAATTGCACCCAGAGTCAATTTTGCCACGTTAGCGTGCATTTTACGTTGCAACTGGTCGACCGGTGACAGAGACGTTATAACTCACCGGTCGACCTATTCTGATCGACCGGACCAATCGACCTATACCAGTCTACCCACCGGTCGACCTGTCTGCACTGACAAAAGTTGTTTTCCTAGTTCATCAACATGGGAAACTTGCATAGAGCCTCAGTTTTGATTCAAGCAACCCAATAGAGAAATTGCCTGATCAAAACAGTCATATAATAGTCTTCCCATATTAAAAAACTCTTAAAACAATAATTCAACCAATTTATCTAGAATCAATTTATCAATTAATTCACCCGATAAATCACTCATGAATTAACTTTGAACCTCTTTTACAGAAATAACACAAGTTACCAATATGTAGGAAATACACCGTATCGTTACAAGAAATTATGTGAGCTAGCAAAGGGACCCGATAGACATATATAAATCAAGCTCCTATAATCACAACGCTACTTGTAAACCAACAAGTCCGTCTCATGATTATAAAACTCCAGCGCTATTCCACTAAAAGCCTAGAGCTGCACTCTCGATTTATATAGCATATTTACAAAGCTCTGATCATCTCTAGTCCATGACTCAATATATTAGTATATCATTTCCATAGGATATCCATAATCGACTTGAGGTCAAGTTCTATTTTACCTTCCCGATTACATTTATCTTATGTTCCATTATCAAACCATTGGAAAAACACTATTCATACTATTACAAATAGTAAACCATTAGATAACATAGAGTAGTCTAATTGCCGAGTGCTCATATTTTCCAATCCACTGATAATGCATAAGAGGATATCATTGACTCTTTATAGGAGCTATGGATTCCACTATCTGTGAATAATGAATCTACACATACACGAGTCATACCACCAATGCACCGGCAAGCGTACCTTTACATAATGTCAGGTTGTCTCCCTTTAGTACATCAAAGGATACAAGTCAAGTATACGGGTTCATCATCCATCTCAGGATTAAGATGACAACATATAATTCGTCAAAAGTGAATTGTTTTATTCAAATAGAATTATTAATTAAAACAATTCATCTTTGTTCCGATCCAATATAGATTTCACCATTAGAAACTATATCAATGTCTCTACCCATGGAGTCCCACCTCCGACGACCAAGACAAGCCGTCTCCGTTAGGAAGTAGACAACATAACAATCTTAACATGAATAAAGCGCCTAACTTTATTCCCTCGATTGTGCATCATAACATTTAGACTATCATCTTTAGATTCTTGTCTTCCACATGTTCTTCACATTACATGTATGAACGAAAGATTTAGAATGGCAGTCTCAGACTTTCAGTTTGCTTATCATACATTCCACTATTATGAACATATAGAGAACAATACATAGATATATGAAATAAATAAATCTTTATTAATAGTCAAAATGTCTCGATGAAAATTGTTAGATTTATTCCTAAGGGCATAAACGCTAACAATCTCCCACTTGCACTTAAGTCAGTAAATGTGACATGCTACGCATCCCCATAGCCTGACATGCTTCTTGAAGACCTTAGCCGGCAGGGCCTTCGTGAACGGGTCAGCCATATTGTCCTCTGACGCGATCTTGCATATTTCCACATGCCATTCTTCAATAAAGCTTCTTATCACATGATACTTCCTGTCTATGTGCTTACTCATTTTTTGATATCTTGGTTCTTTGGTGTTAGCTATTGCCGCATTGTTATCACAAAGATAGTCTCAATAGCTTATCCACACCAGAACAACTTCAAGATCCATAAAAATTTTATGAGCCACACTTGCTTCTTTTGAAGCATCACTAGTCGCCACATACTTGGCTTCCATCGTTGAGTCGAAGTGCAAGTTTGCTTGACACTCCTCCAAACGATGGAACCACCTCCCGTAAGTAAAGACAGAACCCAAGTCGATTTCCTAGAATCCAAATAGGATTGAAAATCTGAATCTGTATATCCTAGAGGTGTCAAATCCTCCCCGGAATATACCAGCATATAATTTCTAGTCCTCCAAAGATACTTGAATATATGCTTGACTGCAACCCAGTGGTTAGGTCCTGAATTCGATTGAAATCGACTTACAATCCCGACCGCATGACAAATGTCCGGTCGAGTACAAAGCATTGCATACATAAGGCTCCCGACCGCCGAAGCATAAGGCCCCTTCGCCATGTATTCTCTTTCTTTAGATGTCTTGGGACAATCACTGTTCGAAGCTTAAATTACCAATCAGATTGAATCCATTTGTGGACAATCCAAGTCTACAATTGGGTGGTTCATTTGCAAATGCAGGTCACTTCTCATTCACTAGTTGCCACGCTAGAGAGTCAACCGGTGATGCATCTTTCCATCATCCCTTTTATTATTGGAATGCCACCTTAAATCTTGAGCCATCTTTTCACTCTTGAACATAGCCTTGAACCTAGGAATTATCGGAAGATATCTCAACACTTTAGTAGGAACACTAACTTTAGCTTTTTTGGTATGTTTGTCAACCTTCAACCTTGAAGCAGGACACTTTGGACATTTATCTATATTTACCTTATCCTTTCTAAACAAACAACAATCATTAGGGCAAGCATGAATCTTTTCATACCCTAGATGAAATTCTCTCATAAACTTCCGTACTTTATACGTTAACCTCATCAACACTTTAGGTTCGGGTATCATGTCATGCAATAACTCTAGCAATCTGTCAAAACTACAATCAGACCATCCATTCATGGTCTTATGTTTGAATAAGGCAATAATGACAGAGGACTTGTTATATTTTGAACAACTAGGATATAATGGTTCTAACCAATCATTCATTTTTTCATTTAACTCCTCTAACTTATGTTCTTGTAATTGAACTATATAATCATTCTCATCAGCATAGGCAACCTTGTATAACTCATATATGTCATTCCTGTCAAGGTTTTCTAACTCTTCATTTGTGTTTATTTCTTGCCCATGATGAAACCAAGTAGTGTATGTTGGATCCATACCATTAATTTGTTAGCATTTATTGTTGGTTGCCGAATCGAATTCGGCGGCGAAAACGCAGCGGAAAGGCGGATCGTGTATAACAAAAATTTTCACAAAACTTTTGAGATACTCTATAGATTATATTAATTTATGCACCAATAAATTAATCTCATTAATTTATAAGATTCAAGGATCAAAAAAAAAATACCTTGTAGCCGACTCGGATGATATCTTGATTTTCTTTGACCACTTAACAGGTCCTAGCTCCAAGCTTTTGTGTTTAGAACACCAAAGTCTTCCACGTCAATTCCTTGATTCCACGTGAGACGTGTGTGTGTGGGCACACGTGAGACAAAACGGTTTCTAAAACACTCGAATTTCCACAAACACCAACGCATGCACGATGTGGAATTTTTTTGGAGAAAAATATTTTCTCTCTCTTAGCTATGAGAAATTTTGGCCACACTAGGGAAACTAGGGCTGAAAGTTTTTCAAAAATTGTCTCACAATTTTCCATTTATCTCATATTTAAAGAGAAGAAGTCAAACTTCAAAATAGGATCAAATCCTTATCTCCAATTTTGAATTTGGAACAAAAAATCCCTTCCCCTTATCTCTTTGATGGCCGGCCACCCTAGGGTTTTATCCCTTTATGTGTGTGTGACGACCCTCCTATGAGGTCGCCACTGTAACTTACTTTTAACTTGTACTTACTGGGGTTTCTTAAAATTTGCGGAACATTTTTTTTTTTAAACATAAGAATGAATACTTTCATAATTCGTAACAATAATTTAAAAATAATGAATCACTCAATTACTAAAAACTTTTCTTAATTTTAGTTAAGATAAAACTTCTAAAAATATCTTTCAAATTGAGTGACATTTGAACTCTTGATTCACATACCCTTTAAAAGCATTTCTAAAACTAGCCAATTTAATTGGGTTATCTCATTTGACTTTAAAATGGATTTCGTGAAAAATCTTAAATTCAAGTACATCTTAAAGTTCTTTTAAAATCAATCATTTAAATCATCATGTTTAAAATTGTTTATTTGTTGCATGCAATCGTTGCAACGTTCTAAAACTTAAATACTCAAAACTAGGATTGTTAGCTACAATCTCGGTTTTCCTAACATACATATGTACATATACCTTTTTAAACATACATGCTTGAAACTTTGAATCATATAAATATATACATGATTATACTTAAACTTATCATGGAAAATAATGCGTAAGTTGTATCCATTCCCATCTCCACCATTCGTCCGTCCGCTCACCATTGCCCTTCAAGAATTGTCGATAGGTTTCTTACCTACAAAGATGAACTTATCGATTGAGCTTTCGCTCGACAAGTAGGAACTATATCTCACAAAATAATCTGTAAGTACACATGAATAAATATGCATGAGCCGATTATGCTTAATTATGATGTCTTATCATAGTCTTATTATCTTATCTTATCTTTCTTATCGATGGGCCCGAGTGCTCACGTACCACTTTATGCGCAAGCAATCATCGGGACGTAAGGGTTTGCAAGGTCCCCAACGACCCGTGATTTAAATTGAACCGAGTGCCTCCCTTGCGAAGGACCTTTTTTTTTTGTTCATTTATCTCCCTTGTGGAGTCCGATTACCTCCCTTAGGTCGGAGGTCGGGTACGGCACTCAATCGAGTTTCTTCTTATAAGTTCCTCTTGACTTATTAAGGTGTATGCAATATGACCTAGCATAGCATACTATAACATTAAATTAATTTAAACACATATAATTCATGTGCACCGCTTATGTGTATGCAAGATAACATAGCATCGCTGCATAATACTTAAAAACATAAACATGCATATATAACATGTGTAACCTTTTCTTTAAAATCTATTCATATCAGAGGTAGATTCCTACTTACCCGATTTCTGAGTGGAATCCACTTTTCGCCAAACAAACCTATTCTCATATTTGCTTACTTCGAAAATAAACACCCACGAGAGAGTGTGAGGTTATCGTCGTTTGCTATTCTATTTTAGCAACTTATGAAGGAATCTAACCCTTTTCTTAAGGCATGTATTCATTTCCTTTCTATCAAGGATAATTCGCTATAAGGATCAATTTATTAAATCCTCAAAATCTTATTTTCCTTAATTGCCATTACAAATTTGTGCTAAATTGATAATTCATTAATTATCTTATCCTTATAATAAGTCTAATAATTTAGTTAACTAATTTTGGTAATTAATTAACCCTCTTATTCATATATCGAGTCTACATAAGTTAGTTAATTAATCTTAGTAATTAATTAACTTCCTTAACCATATTCTAAGTCTTAGATAATTTAATTAATTAGTTTTAATAATTAATTAAATTATCATCCATAATACACTTTTAATAAACTTTACTTTACCTCACTTGATGGTCTCATGATAGTGTTGAGGTCCATATTTACCGTCGTAAAATTAAGGGTCTAGCGTTTCGTTTTTTACGATTTTCGCTACATGCTTATTTGAAAATCGTTAAGTTTTATTGAAAAACTACATACGACGCTTTAACATAAATATAAACCTAATTCACGAATCTCATAATTAACGATTTCGTGAAGATCATACGCCTTATATGACTATCTTAATTAAAACGTAAGCAAGGTTTGTACTTGCCCGGATTCCGAGCAAATCGGTTCGACAAGATCTCGCTTGTCGTGTCCTCCTGCGTATTCCTCAAAACTAATTTTGGGAAAAGTCGCAAGCACTATGAATGATCCTTGAGGAACATCGTAGCTTTAAACACTTAATTCGATCTTCCACTTGTTTAGTCCGGAACCACCTCGATCTGCGTGCAACTAGTACTAGACCATTCTTATCGAATTGAATTTGGTTGAGCGGACGTCACCATTGCGTTCAAAGACGTTGAAGCAGTGGGATATGGTCTCGGATCGTCAAGCGGAGGTCGATAGCACGAGAAGCGACACCTCGCCGGCGTCTGGCGGCGGAGCCAGCGGCGTCTGCGGCGGAGGCTCCCGGAGAGTTTCTTTTGCGGACTTGGGTCCCTCCCCCTAACTTGGTATAAAGGTCTATTGGTGCGGTCAATTTCACACAATTCGGCTATGTGGTACCTATCGGGACAGGCAAACGTAAGTAAAATCCGCGACTCAAATCCTCACATTTAGGTGTGAAATCTTAAAATTGGTTGAGGGGTTTTCTTACCCACTTCCTTCATGTGTTGTGACACCAAAATTATGCGATCCAACGGTTAGATCGTTAACCACCTCCTCCTCCACGGACTGACGGCAGCTGGCTCCGTTTTCCCGGCCAAATCATGACGGTGACGTGGCTGGTCGGGATCCGCTGCGTCGGCTTCTCGAGTCGTTTGGTGGGGACGGTGGCATCCACGACGGCGGAGGCGATTCCGCCACCACGGACGGCGTCTCCAGCCATCATTGAGCTATGAAATGGATGGGTTTTCTTAGTCTCGACTGCTGAGTCCATAGGGACTGAAATCAATCAATCGGAGGTTTGATGGCGGAGATATCTCGACGGGGAAGAAATGGGTACTTTGAACTTCCGCCACGGATTGCCGATTCCGGCAGAGTTAGAGGTCGTGTCGCATGTCATTGAACTCAGCTGGTCGAGATTTTTCTATTGACACCAGCGGTGTCGAAGACGGAGGTCGGAATCTCAACTTGAGTATTTGGCCATTGAGGGTTTTGTGAGAAAACGTGAGAAGAGAGAGAGAGTGAGCGTGAGCGTGAGCAAGAGAGAGAAAATGATAGAAGCTCAAAATTTCACTATATATAGTGTCTAATTAAGACAAGATTACATGCTTGATTTTATCCTCAAATATTTCCTCTAAACATATTAAATTTATACTTATTAGAGATAATTAATTTAGCTCACGAATTAATCTATTACTTACAAATCCAATATTAATTTCGAATAATTCAACATTGTTTTATATTTCGACTGCGCGTAATATTTCAAATCTGTTTCAAGTCTTGAAATTAATTCTAGACCGAACAAATTCTACATTTAACTTTTTCTCGCATTATATCCGGTGAATGACATTGTTTCGATGGTGTCAAATCCCGAGCTCACATTGTACCCTTCGTTATGGGTATTTATCTTGTGACTTTAATCTAAATGTCTCGGCAATTAAGTTTTTCTTCTTTAAAATGTCGGTGAATTTTTTTTTATACCGCTAACATCATGCCGTGTTTGGAGATTCTTGAAATTAAGATTCTCAAACTATACTTGTCTTCGAAAATTATTCCGCTTTTAAAGTACGGCAATAATTTATCGATCGAATTTACTTGATCAAAAAACATGAACTCAACATGAAATCTACTACGTAATTTAGGAATACAAATATTGATTCTATAAATCCTTCAGTCACATAATATTTTCTAGGAAAATCCTTGGCTTAAATAAATAAATTGTATTATTTAAAGTCTAGGATTTTCTCAGTCATTACAATCTACCCCCCTTAAGAAATTTTCGTCCCGAAAATTAGAACTCGGGGTAGCTTTTCCTCGTATTCTCTTCGCGTTTTTAAGTAGCTTCCTCAATATTATGATTTCACTACAAGACTTTACCCGAGGAATTACTTTATTCCTTAAGGTTTTCTCCTCGCGATCTAGGATCTGGAGTGCATGCACTTCGATAGGTTCCTAGTGCAATACATGAAATGGATATGTCGCATACTTCTTCAACATCAATATGTGAAAGACGTTATGTACATAAACTAATTCTGGCGACAATGCTAGTATATATATGCGACCTTATTAATCCTTTTAAGGATATTAAACGGTCCGATGTATCTTGGGTTGAGTTTCTCTCTTTTACCGAATCTTAGTACTCCTTTCATTGGTACCGCCTTCAGGAAAACTAAATCTCCTACCTGAAACTCTATAGGTCTGCGGCGTTTATCCGCATTGCTCTTCTGGCGACTATGAACTGTATCAAACTTCTTTGTGATACGTCTAACATTCTCCGTGGCTCTCCTGTTAAAGTATAATATTTCTAAATGCTTCTCCCCAGGTTCATACTATTGAATTGGGGACATGCATCTTCTTCTGTATAGAGCTTTAAAAGGTGTCATTCCTATTAACATGTGATAGTTGTTGTTATATAAAACTCTATCAAAGGTAACTTTCTATCACAGTTCCCTTTAAAATTCATGACACATGCTCTCAACACATCTTCTAGGGTCTGCATGGTCCTGTCAGATTGGCCATTTGTCTGTGGTGGAAAGTTGTACTAAACTTTAACTTAGACCCCATTGCGTCATGTATACTCGTGAAATGATTGTCTCTCAATAGAATAACTGAATTTGATCGGCAAAAATGTGCAGATCTTGTCAATCGGTCTCCGATTATCCAAATCACATTGTTACTATCAGATGTTCTAGGCAACTCTACTACAAAATCTGTCGTGATTTGATCACACTTCTATTCTAGAATGTAGATCTTCTGCAATTCTCCTGCTAGATGTTGTTCTTCTACTTTAACTTCCTATCAATCAAGGCAATTTCAACAACATCATTCTTCTATTAGAGTAACGAATGGTTTGGATGAGATAGTTTGTCTCCAAAATGGCTGATCACTCTTCTAGTCTCGATTGTCATTTCAATCTTCAACCGAATTAATCTTTAGGATTAGTCAATCAATTGCCTAGTATGAGTCGTGATTGATCTCGAAACTATTTTTTTTTTAAAACTTAACATAGACTTAGACCATGCATTTCTATCCTTGATTCGGCTAAGACTCCAGTATCAGATTTATCTGATCTTGGTCTTGGGTTATCGTAATATCCTGTTGATACAACTGTGTGAGAACTCTCTAATTCTGAGTGTGATGTACTACTTTCGTATAACTTGGATTAAAATGGTCATCCTTGTGGTTTCTGGGGGTACTGCGTAGTACAAACTGTAATACTACACATTGAATCATTGGATTATTCCATGATTCTATAATTCTCCTCTCATAATAATGCTTAGATCTTAAAATATTCTTAGTTATTACTAATCGAGTGCTCACTTATTGGTTCATCAATTTGTCTGAACCGTTAAGAATGTGATGACTTATCTGAAGTCAAACAATTTACTTGAACTTTCACTCTCATAGCCAATATTCTCAATCATTATCTGACATGGTGTACCATTAAGTCATTTCTTTCATGTCTCACGGTACTCTTAAACATTCTCATATATACTTATTAGGCTTTTCATACTATATCTTGTCATACTGAGATTTTACACGTCATTCTAATATGAACACGTGTATTGAGAGGTTTTAAACTTGTAGAATGCATGGCTTATTTATAGAAAAATCCATAAATAAGTAGACTTATTTATCTACTAATTCTCCTCGACATTACAATTCACTAGGCTTATATAAATTTGATCTTCAAAATTAAAATGAAGCCGAGGAAAAGTAATGTTTTTCGTTATTCTTCATGTGAAGAGCATATTCCATTGGCCCTTTTTTTTTCCTCTGAGGATCTTACTAAGATTATTGACCTTTCTTTCTATGAGGTCTCTTTTCTACTAATCCATGATTTCAACTTGCTCTCTACTCTTAACTCCTGCATTTCTTTATCAGGATCTTGATTTGATATATGGAATGACTCAAGAATCTATCATCTTAACATTTTCTTAATGGGTTCCCATTATCCAAATCGTTATCATTAGCAATAGTAGTAACTATAGCTTACTTATATACTTGTTTCGATACTTTGGGGAATCTATATTTCCTCAATTAAACTTTCTCTATTTTTCTTGGGTACTCCGCCTTTCTCTTGGAGTATGAGTGAAGAAAGATCGGTCTTCTTGTCCATACTTATAGAAGCTCTCTACTTTGTTCTAATAGTTTTCCCCATTGATTATGAGCTATCTTCACTTCTACTTTGTTTGTCATAATCACCAAGCGGTTTCTTATCAAAACTATGGGGCCTCAATTTAACTATTCTCCATATATATATATATATATATTTATACTTAAGTTGGAGCTTCACCTATCATCATCGACCAATAGTTCATATGACTTACGAACTCAAAGGTACCTCAAATCCTTTCTCACATGTAAAAGCAGTATTGTAATACTCTCTTATTCTAACTTATTGTAGAATTTGTGGCCAAACATCGTATCATATCACGATTCTTTAGGCACTTTTTCCTATCTCGAACCTTATTTCATAGAGTAGCGAGACCCTTACGAATCTAAATTTTGTACAACTAGTGTAAGACATACTTCTACAAGATAATGTTGTGTTGATTCCCGAGTGCGTAAATGACTACTTGAGGTTTACCGACCTTATATTTGTCTTATAATCATCGGACTTAATAACTAGTTTCCTCAAATACTTAAGTCCTTAAGAAATACATGTATCAACCTCATCATCGACATTCTTATCTTCTTCTTTGGAGCTCTAACTGTTTATGTTTCTATCACAAACCATTCATAACTCTCCTTCAATTTTTTTTGAAGGATAGTTATTGCTTACACAACTAGCTACATCATCTTTTCCTTTGGGGTTACCAATGTACCCTTTAACGATGTGATACTCCTCAATTGTTCTGTTTCTTATGCTTTATGAGTCTTTTTAAAGGGTCTACCCTTTTCCTTTTTATCTAGTGTCGAGTTCAAACTACTCTCGAAAGTATGAACTCATTCAAGGAGATACCATCTACGTACTTTAGCATTCTTCCTTCTAATTTACTCTTTATATAATCGAGTTCTTAAGCTCATTTCATCTCGCGTTTACTTTCCTCAAAGAACAATTATTTTAAACTTATGACTCTGGAAAAATTCTAATAATTTCTCCTTAAAATGGATATATTTCGAAGTATTACTTTCTGTTGACATTTCTGTTCTTAAGTAGGATCATCCGTCTTTCGATTTTTGTACATCTCAAGCATAGATCATAGTCTTAATGATTATGCACCCAACCTTCTTAGCCTAAACCTCGACCTCTAAACTCAATAAGGTCATCCTCCCAGTGTAAGAATAATTACACTAAAAAATTTCTTTCATTTTCTTTAGATTCCTAGATTGATAATAGTGTTCTCTTATTTATCATCGAGCATGGTATATATATAAAACAAAGTCCTTAAACCATTGCTACGTTTGATACCCCATTATCTTACTTTTAACTTACTTATCGTACTGACTAAACTATTAGTCCTTATTGTTCCTTTACTTATGCAAGAGATCTCCTCCTTTAAAAGGATTACATTTCATATCCTCCATTAAGAGTTTGACTTATAAATTCATAACTTCCGTCCTCAAAGTTTCAATTATAAGTCCTAATAAATCTGCTTTTAGATTAGCATCACAACCAAATTTTTCTTAATAGATAAACACTATCCTTAATCGGTTTGCTCCACTCTTGTTGTAATTTTCTTCTTACAACGCATCTTGATTTGGCACGGAAATAATATTATTTCTATTTCCTTACTTCATAATATCTAATAATGATTCTCACTTCGATTTTAAGGTTTTTTTTTTTAGCTTTCTTAAGCTATAATCTCGTTTATCAAGAGATTTCACATACTCAAGTTAATCTCTTCGGGTAGAAACATAGATGAGCACCTTTATTACTTTATTCAGATCACATTCTCTATTTGTGGTCATCCTAGTATCGTGCCTACTTAGCACATCTAATCCATGATTTTCTAATGGATAAGGTTATGATAGTGTATTGTCATACCCTAACTGCCTACTATCTTATGTCATCACTTATTTTCTGTCAATCGATACTTTCACCGTAAAGGCAACTTTTACCTTTAACATCTTTACCTAATGCAATCTTAATTCTTTTAGCAGATTTTAAACAAATCTGTAACTGTATTCTTCAATCATAAATAGAGTGAGAATATCTCCCTTTGAGATCGCTGTAGAGGGATTAGTTTGGTCAAAACTAATCTAGAACAACATCCCTCAATTTGTCTATGACCTTCAATGTTCTTTTCTTATCACTTAAGCTGCTGCTTACCTTTAAACTCATTGCATTAGTTCTTGTACATATATCCAAATGAGATTCTCCACATCTTGAACCCCTTTTGCATTTGTCTTAACTAATAGTCTTTGTGAGTTACTTATCAACACATTCATAGACATAAGTACTTTTTATGAGATTACTAAACATTTTAAGGCTAGCAATCATCGTGTATCATATCTTAAGCGCGTCTCTTAACATCTACCATAAGCTGGTATTGCTTAATGTTGAAGCTCTATTTCCTATATCGTATCTTGATATACATATATAGTCGTCGAACGTGGCCCATATCTAGCTTGACGGGGTTACATCGTCCATCCATTTATTAACGTCGTCTTTATGCTACATAGTCATATCCTTTTCATGGATCCACGCTGAAAAGCTACGGCTAGCAACACAGTCAAACGTGCTTCCTCAAAAGGAGTCTCGGTAGTTGTTTCTTTTCAAACAGCTGCACGTGGCTCCGATACTTTGCTTGGCTTCAATACTTTGCTTGGCTTCATAGCCCAACCATGATCACTAAGAGGTCACCTCAAACGATCACACTTCTCGAGATATCATCTTGTCAGCCCAAGGGAATACAACACAGTAAAATGATGGGCCGGTTCGACTTGAATGGTCCTTAATAGGACGATCTCAATCGTGCGAACATATAAACCTTTCATTGCTCGTTAAATAAGTGTTCGCGTCTTTTAACTACTATAATCTAATTGATATAAACATACTTTAACTTACTTGGACTATGGCGAAGTAGACGCGTGACGACGTGGAGTAGGATGGCAGGATACCGGCTCTGATACCAACTGTGACGACCCTCCTATGAGGCCGCCACTGTAACTTACTTTTAACTTGTACTTACTGGGGTTTCTTAAAATTTGCGGAACATTTTTTTTTTTTAAACATAAGAATGAATACTTTCATAATTCGTAACAATAATTTAAAAATAATGAATCACTCAATTACTAAAAACTTTTCTTAATTTTAGTTAAGATAAAACTTCTAAAAATATCTTTCAAATTGAGTGACATTTGAACTCTTGATTCACATACCCTTTAAAAGCATTTCTAAAACTAGCCAATTTAATTGGGTTATCTCATTTGACTTTAAAATGGATTTCGTGAAAAATCTTAAATTCAAGTACATCTTAAAGTTCTTTTAAAATCAATCATTTAAATCATCATGTTTAAAATTGTTTATTTGTTGCATGCCTTATTTGCAACGTTCTAAAACTTAAATACTCAAAACTAGGATTGTTAGCTACAATCTCGGTTTTCCTAACATACATATGTACATATACCTTTTTAAACATACATGCTTGAAACTTTGAATCATATAAATATATACATGATTATACTTAAACTTATGCGGAAAATAATCTGCGTAAAGTTGTATCCATTCCCATCTCCACCATTCGTCCGCTCACCATTGCCCTTCAAGAATTGGGCGATAGGTTTCTTACCTACAAAGATGAACTTATCTGATTGAGCTCGGCAAGTAGGAACTATATCTCACAAAATAACCGTAAGTACACATGAATAAATATGCATGAGCCGATTATGCTTAATTATGATGTCTTATCATAGTCTTATTATCTTATCTTATCTTTCATCGATGGGCCCGAAAGTGCTCACGTGCCACTTATTGGCGCAATCATCGGGACGTAAGGGTTTGCAAGGTCCCCAACGACCCGTGATTTAAATTGAACCGAGTGCCTCCCTTGCGAAGGACCCCTTTTTTTTTTTTTGTTCATTTATCTCCCTTGTGGAGTCTCGATTACCTCCCTTAGGTCGGAGGTCAGTACGGCACTCAACCGAGTTTCTTCTTATAAGTTCCTCTTGACTTATTAAGGTGTATGCAATATGACCTAGCATAGCATACTATAACATTAAATTAATTTAAACACATATAATTCATGTGCACCGCTTATGTGTATGCGACATATAACATAGCATCGCGTACAATACTTAAAAACATAAACATGCATATATAACATGTGTAACCTTTTTCTTTAAAATCTATTCATCTTTGAGGCGTAGATTCCTACTTACCCGATTTCTGAAGTGGAATCCACTTTTCGCCAAACCAAACCTATTCTCATACTTGCTTATCGAAAATAAACACCCACCGAGAGTGTGAGGTTATCGTCGTTTGCTATTCTATTTTAGCAACTTATGAAGGAATCTAACCCTTTTCTTAAGGCATGTATTCATTTCCTTTTTTTCAAGGATAATTCGCTATAAGGATCAATTTATTAAATCCTCAAAATCTTATTTTCCTTAATTGCCATTACAAATTTGTGCTAAATTGATAATTCATTAATTATCTTATCCTTATAATAAGTCTAATAATTTAGTTAACTAATTTTGGTAATTAATTAACCCTCTTATTCATATATCGAGTCTACATAAGTTAGTTAATTAATCTTAGTAATTAATTAACTTCCTTAACCATATTCTAAGTCTTAGATAATTTAATTAATTAGTTTTAATAATTAATTAAATTATCATCCATAATACACTTTTAATAAACTTTACTTTACCTCACTTGATGGTCTCATGATAGTGTTGAGGTCCATATTTACCGTCGTAAAATTAAGGGTCTAGCGTTTCGTTTCTTTACGATTTTCGCTTACATGCTTATTTGAAAATCGTTAAGTTTTATTGAAAACTACATACGACGCTTTAACATAAATATAAACCTAATTCACGAATCTCATAATTAACGATTTCGTGAAGATCATACGCCTTATATGACTATCTTAATTAAACGTAAGCAAGGTTTGTACTTGCACGGATTAAGAAAGCAAATCCGGTTCGACAAAGATCTCGCTTTGTCGTGTCCTCCTGCGTATTCCTCAAAACTAATTTTGGGAAAAGCTGCAAGCACTATGAATGATCCTTGAGGAACATCGTAGCTTTAAACACTTAATTCTGATCTTCACTTGTTTAGTCCGAACCACCTCGATCTGCGTGCAACTAGTACTAGACCATTCTTATCAGAATTGAATTTGGTTGAACGGACGTCACCATTGCGTTCAGCACGTTGAAACGAGTCAGGATATGGTCTCGGATCGTCAAACGGAGGTCAATAGCCTGAGAAACGACACCTCGCCGGCGTACGGCGGCGGAGGCGGCGGCGTACGGCGGCGGAGGCTCCCGGAGAGTTTTTCTGCGGCGGACTTGGGTCCTACCCCCCCTAACTTGACCCTTCTGAGTCTATTGGTGCGGTCAATTTCACACAATTCGGCCTGTAACAGTACCTATCGGGACAGGCAACGTAAGTAAAATCCGGCGACTCAAATCTCACATTTCCGGTGACGAAATCTTAAAATTGGTTGAGGGGTTTTCTTACCCACTTCCTTCTGTGTGTTGTGACACCAAAATTATGACGATCCAACGGTTAGATCGTCGGAACCACCTCCTCCCTCCACGGACGACGGCAACGGCTCCGTTTTCCGGCCAAACTGCGACGATGACGGTGGCTGCTGGTCGGGATCTGCTGGGTGTCGGCTTCTGAGTCGTTTGGTGGGGACGGTGGCATCCACGACGGCGGAGGCGATTCCGGCCACCACGGACGGCGGTGCTCCGGCCATCATTGAGCTATGAAAATGGATGGGTTTTCTTCGTCTCGCTGCACTGAGTCCATAGGGACTGAAATCACCTCAATCGGAGGTCGGATGGCGGAGATATCTCGACGGGAAGAAATGGGTAATTTCGGAACTTCCGCCGGCGATTGCGGCTGATTCCGGCAGAGTTAGAGGTCGTGCCGCATGTCATTGAACTCAGCTCGTCGAGATCTTTCTATTGACACCAGCGGTGTCGAAGACGGAGGTCGGAATCTCAACTTGAGTATTTGGCCATTGAGGGTTTTGTGAGAAAACGTGAGAGAAGAGAGAGAGAGAGTGAGCGTGAGCGTGAGCAAGAGAGAGAAAATGATAGAAGCCTAAAAATTTCACTATATATAGTGTCTAATTAAGACAAGATTACATGCTTGATTTTATCCTCAAATATTTCCTCTAAACATATTAAATTTATACTGATTAGAGATAATTAATTTAGCTCACGTAAATTAATCTATTACTTACAAATCCAATATTAATTTCTGAATAATTCAACATTGTTTTATATTTCGACTGCGTAATATTTCAAACTGTTTCAAGTCTTGAAATTAATTCTAGACCGAACAAATTCTACATTTAACTTTTTCGCATTATATCCGGGAATGACATTGTTTTCGATGGTGTCAAATCCCGAGCTCACATTGTACCCTTTGTTATGGGTATTTATCTTGTGACTTTAATCTAGCCGTCGGCAATTAAGGATTTTTCTTCTTTAAAATGTCGGTCGTTTTTTTTTTTTTTTATTTGCTAACATCATCTTTGTGTTTGGAGATTCTTGAAATTAAGATTCTCAAACTATACTTGTCTTGAAAATTATTCCGCCTTAAAGTACGGCAATAATTTATCGATCGAATTTACTTGATCAAAAACATGAACTCAACATGAAATCTACTACAGAATTTAGGAATACAAATATTGATTCTATAAATCCTTCAGTCACATAATATTTTCTAGGAAAATCCTTGGCTTAAATAAATAAATTGTATTATTTAAAGTCTAGGATTTTCTCAGTCATTACAGTGTGGCACCTAAATAAGATAAGGAAGGAAGATATTTTATCCATTATCCAGTAGTTCAATTTTAATTCAGATTCAAATTCGAATTTAAGTCAAACTTAAATGAATTTGAATTCTAAATTGAACAACTTATCAAATAAGTTTAAATGGATAAATCTAGATATGTTCAAATTCAAATTTAAATAATCTCATTATTTAAATAATAATTAATTCTCAACTAATTATTCTTGAGTATTTAATTTTTTAGAATTCCGTAATTCTAAAATTCCATTTTGCCCTTTTGTGTCCGGTAGAATTACAAGGACGACCTTGGGGACTAATGGACCTATAATTACGAGCTCCAATAAAATTAATAATTAATTAAACACTTTAATTAATTAATTAATTCTATTAATTCAATAGTTACTCCACTATAAACTTGGAATTGCACTCTCGGAATTATAGACATTAATTACTTCTAAAGCGTGAAGTGTCCATTTGATATAGTCATTGCATATAGATCGATCCTCCATAAATAATTCATAATTAGAGTCGGGGTAGAATCCGTTAACCTCTCTAATTACATCTTTATCCTTGAGTACCATTGATTCTCTAATGGATAGTGATTCATAAAACACATTCATGAACCGTAGCGCTCTTACTAATCCAAGTACCGAATCAACACTCAAGAGAATTATTTATCTCGCTTCTTTCTCAAGAAGGAATGGATTCCATCTCGTATAATAACATTCCCAACTACCTATTTCATTATGTCTCCAAAATACAAGGAATAGGATTCGTGGTCTCGGAATCCGCATCGAGTAAATCAAAAGACATAAATCCATAAATAGGAGTTTGTTAAGAACTCAGGATTAAGATCATTCTCGTATATGACCATCGGTAGACTCAATTAGAATTTCTATGCTTAACGGAAATTATTAGAAATTCATATTGTGTCTCAAGCGTCCATGTTCCACATAATCTCATTATGAAATACACTCATTCAATATCTCGCCATATTAATAATTGTGGATAACACCGTTCCATTCTAAATGGGAATGACATGTATTAATAATGTTTTAATTAAAGATTCGAACTTTAATTAAATTCATTATGAACGATTACTTTTGATTATTATCCTTAAACATTATCCTCTTGTATATAACACTTATATACCATGTTTAAGGTTACATAAATAATCAAGGAATTTTATTTGATATTCATAAAATATTCATAAATATATGCACATAAAATGATGAATAAACTATTTTATTAAATAAATAATAAATATCCTTTTACATCTCATGCTTTCAGGACACAATTCCCAACATTTATGCCCTAAGGAATAAACGTAATGATGTTCTTTGAGACATTTTGACTATTAACAAAGATTTATTTATTTCATATATCGATGTATTGTCCTCTTTATGTTCATATTAGTTGAGTGTATGATAAGCAAATTAAAAGTCTAAGACTGTTATTCTAAATCTTTAGGTCATGCATGTAATGTAAAGGACATGCGGAAGACAAGAGTCTAAACATGATAGTCTAAATCTCATGATCCACAATCGAGGGAATAAAGTTGGGCGCTTTATTGTTAGGTTGTAACGTTGTCTACTTCTTAACGGAGACGGCTTATATTGATCGTCGGATGTGGGAGTTCATGGGTAGACACATTGATATAGTTTCTAATGGTGAAATCTATATTGGATCAGATCAAAGTTGAATTGTCTGAATTAATAATTCTATTTTAGTAAAACAATTCACTTTTAACGAATTATAAGTTGTCATATTAATCCTGAGATGTATAATGAACCTGTACGCTTGACTTGTATCCTTTGATGTACTAAAGGGAGACATCTTGACATTATATAAAAGTACGCTTACCGGTACATTGGGGATACG
Organism: Morus alba; assembly: GCA_012066045.3. Classification (NCBI taxonomy): domain Eukaryota; kingdom Viridiplantae; phylum Streptophyta; class Magnoliopsida; order Rosales; family Moraceae; genus Morus; species Morus alba. The sequence goes on from CP050224.2 coordinate 19,544,962, forward strand.
ACTCATGTATGCATAGATTCATTTTTCATAGATAATGAAATCCATAGCTCCTATAAAGAGTCAATGATATCCTCTTACGCATTATTAGTGGATTGGAAAATACGAGCGCTCAGCCATTAGACTACTCTGTGTCATCTATGTTGGGAATGGTGTCCTAGAAGCATAAGATGTAATAGGATATTTATTATTTATTTAATAAAAGAGTTTATTCATCATTTTATGTGTATATATTTATGAATATTTTATGAATATCAATGAAAATTTCATGATTATTTATGTAACATTAAACGTTGTATATAAGTGTTATATACGAGAGCATAATGTTTAACGATAATAATCAAAAAGTAATGTTCATAATGAATTTAAATAAAGCTCAGAATCTTTAATTAACATATTATTAATACATGTCATTCCCATTTAGAATGGAACGGTGTTATCCGCACTATTAATATGGTGAGATATTGAATGAGTCTATTTCGCATAATGAGATTATGTGGAACAATGACACAAACACAACATGAATTTCTAATAATTTTCGTTAAGTATAGAAATTCTAGTTGAGTCTACTGATGGTCATATATAGAATGATCTTAATCCTGAGTTCTTAGTAGACTCCTATTTATGGATTTGTGTCTTTTGATTTACTTGATACAGATTCTGAGATCCTGAATCCTATTCCTTGTATTTTGGAGACATGATGAAGTAGGTAGCTGGGAATGTTATTATATGAGATGGAATCCATTCTTTCTAAAGAAAGAAGTTGATAAATAATTCTCTTGAGGGTTGATTCGGTACTTGGACCAATAGGAGCTTCGATTCATGAATGTGTTTTATGAATCATTGTCCATTAGAGAATCCATGGTACTCAAGGATGAAGATATAATTAGAGAGCTTAGCGGATTCTACCTAGCTCTAATTATGAATTATTTATGGAGGGTTGATCTATATGCAGTGACTATATTAAATGGATACTTCACAGTTTAGAAGTAATTTATATCTATAATTTCGAGAGTGCAATTCCAAGTTTATAGTGGAATAACTATTAGAATTAATAGAATTAATTAATTAATTAAAGTGTTTAATTAATTATTAATTTTATTTTGCACTCGAGATTATAAGTCCATTAGTCCCCGTGTCGTCCTTGTAATTCTACGAGACACAAAGGGCAAATGGGAATTTTAGAATTACGAAAGTCTAAAATCAAACACTCAAAATAATTGATTGAGAATTAATTATTATTTCAATAATGTGATTATTTAAATTTAAATTTGAACACATTTGGATTTATCCATTTAAACTTATTTGATAAGTTGTTCAATTTAGAATTCAAATTAATTTAATTTTGGCTTAAATTGGAATTTGAGTTTAAGTCAAAATTGGACTACAGGATAAATGATAATTTTCTCTTCCTTCCCTATTTGCAAATTGGTGCCACACAGGGATGAGAATCCCTTAAAGCTGGCCGGCAACTGTAAGGATAAGAGAATGGGAGATTTTGTTTCAAATTCAAATAGGAGATAATTGACACGCTTTATTTGGAGATAGTGATTGGATTCCTTATCTAAGTTTGACTTCTACTCTATAAATAAGAGAATAGTCAAAAATTGTGGACACAATTTTTGGGATAATTTTTGAAACAATTTTTGCCCTAATTTGAATAAGGTGGCCGAAATTATTCTCATAGAGTGAAAGGAAAATTTTTTCTCCAAAAAATTTCACATCGTGCATGCGCTCGTGTTTGTGGATATTCGAGTGTTTAACCCGTTTTGCCTCAGCTATGCCCACATGCACATCTTTGTGGATTCTATCAATTGACGTGGAAGACATTGGTTTTCAAAACACTAAGCTTTGTAGCAAGGATTGTTTGAGGTCAAAGAACTCAAGTTATCATCCTAATCGGCCGCCGGGTATTATTCGTAATTGAGTTTTGAATAAATGAACTAATGAGATTAATTTATTAGTGCATAAATTAATATAATCTATAGAGTATCTCAAAGGTTTTATGAAATTTTTTGTCATACAAGATCTGCCTCGCCCCACGCTTCTGCATCCGAATTCGATTCGGTAACCAATAATCTAATGGTTTACTGTTTGTTATGGTACAAATAGTGGTTTTCTGATGGTGTGATAATAGAATGTAAGATAAATGTAATCAGAAAGGTAAAACAGAACTTGACCTCAAGCCAACTATGGATATCCTATGAGGATGATACACTAATATATTGAGTTATGGACTAGAGTTATTCAGAGCTTTGTAAATACGCTATATAAATCGAGAGTGCAGATCTAGGCTTTTAGTGGAGTACCATTAGAGTTTTATAATCATGAGATGGATTGTTGGTTTACAAGTAGCGTTATGGTTATAGGAGCTTGATTTAAATAGGTCAATCGGGAACATTTGCTAGCTCACATAATTTCCTGTAATGATACGATATATTTTCTACATATTGGTAACTTATGTTATTTCCATAAAAGGGGTTCAAAGTTAATATGAGATTGGTTAATTAATTCATGAGTGATTTATCGGGTGAATTAATTGTTAAATTAATTCTAGATAAATTAGTTGAATTATTGTTTTAAGAGTTATTTAATATGGGAAGACTATTATATGACTATTTTGAACAGGCAATGTCTCTATTGGGTTGCTTGAATCAAAACTAAGGCCCTATGCAAGTTTCCCTTGTTGAAGAACTAGGAAAACAACTTTTTCCAGTGTAGACAGGTCGACCGGTTCATGAAGACAGGTTGACCGATCAGGTCGACCAGTTCGTGAAGAATAGGTCGACCAGTGAGTTATAATGTCTCTGTCACCAGTCGACCGGTTGTTACGCGTAGCGCTTGCTGACGTGGTGAAACTGACTCTGTAAGCGAGATAAACTTTAGGGAACCTAATTGTTACAGAAGTATGACTTCCTAAACACTATATATAGCCCATTAAATCACATTATTTATTAGATCACTTGAGAGACTTTTTGGAGGCTATTGACAAAAGATTCCTGAAAGGAAAAATTATTTAATTCTCAAGAATAATTTTTCCTTTGGCTCTCTTGTGTTTGGAAAGAGTTCAAGAATACCAAAGGGAGATTGAACGACATGTGCCCACCCGCACTCTGATCGTGGAAATGAGAATGGCAAAGAAGACTAGTTGGTTAAGGCTCTTCTAGTCGCTATTTGGAATACTTTGATCAGTTAGACGTACAGTTTCCTAAATCTTAAAAAGTATGATTTAGATCTTTAGTATTTATGTTATATAGCATCATGAACATGTTCTTGGCTGGCTTTGACATTGATTAAATTTTTTAAAATTCTGATGCGTACTCGATGCCATTTTTTCTAACATGATTACCAAGTGTTCATAAACAATGTTATCACTTTGATAGCTTAAGTTTCGACACTCTTTGCAAGGGCACAACTGCTTCTCTGAATAGCTAAAATTCTTTTCAACAATTTTTATGAATTTCTGAGCGCTTTGCATATACTCCCCAGTAAGTCTATGAATAAAAAGGTCAACACTAGGATTTCTATAACTACAATGACTAAGACAAATAAAAACTAAATTCCAATCTTGCTCACCTATTATCATGCACCCAATCTTTATCAAGCATCCTAACATCATCAATCAACTTCATAATTAACATATCGCTAAATAAATTATCACATTTGTAACTAAGAAATAAAATTTAGTGTAACATAAATATAATAACAGAGAAAACAAAAAATGATAACTTACTTAATACATATATCTTTTTCATCACCATACCAAAAAATATCTCATTTTTCTATAGAACATTGGTAAACATGACTTGTGAAATCCAAAAGGCTCTATGTTCAATGATTAACCAAAAAGGACCATAATAATCCAAATTCTTAAGAGGGCCAAAAAGAATATACCTTGGTGTCTTTGAGGATATCACCAAAGTGGGTATTCTTCTACAAATCTGTCAACAACAAAAAATGGTCAAAAACAAAGTTGTCAATTACAAATTAATCAAAAACAAAAATTTTAAGACTTAGAGATTGTGGGTTTCCTTCTATAGCTAAGGAATTTCAAAGCACAACAAAAATCAGCTATTTCTCATCAACAAAAATCTGTCTTTTCTCATCAACAAAAATCAGTCTTTTCTCATCAAAATTTCTTAACCGACACCCCAAATCTCCTCCCACCACAAAAGTTGTCTCTCTTTAATGAGGTCAGTCCGACTGATTCTCACATATTCACAATTAAATTTCAAATTTTCATATCCAAAACTAGCATCCTTCAAATTCAAGAGCTCTACACCTTTGGGAGCGAAAATACAGAGAGAGAGAGAGAGAGAGTGAGAGGATTTCTCTTTGGGTAAACCTAGAGAATAGAGAGAGAGAAAGAGGGAGAGAGAGAGAGAGAGAGAGAGAGAGAGAGAGAGAGAGAGAGAGAGAGAGAGAGAGAGAGATTCGAACCTCCTTAGGGAAACCTAGCTTCGAGCTTTGCGTAGGAAGAGGGCTTCACGTCGAGATCGTCTTCGATCTTCTTTCCACAACCTAATCTTCACAAAATCAGAAACCAAATGGTGGGAATTTGGAGGAATTGAGTGACGCGTAGAAAGAGAGAGGATTTCTTCCCGTTAGGTTCTTCTCGTGAGGATTGCTTCCCGTGAGATGGACTGGAAAATTAGGGCATTTGGGAGAAAGTTTGAAATATGAGGGAACCTAACACCGGCCTTTAATTTCTGAATCTAGCAGAGCAAATCCAGAGGAAACTTAGGAAAACTTAGGAAATTTTGGGGAAAGAGATCAGAATGGAGCGTGGTTTGTTCTTTCCCTTCGCCAGCCAAATGAGTCATCGACAGAGTGGGGGAATGGATGTTTTTTCCTTTCCTTGTTCGTATAATGTATATGGGAAGTAGAGCCAAATCATACCCAAAACAAAAAGAGGGAGGACCGAGCAGGAAAATTGGGGAAATTATTTCCAATGCCCGCCTAATGTAATTTTAATGTGTACATTTACATATTATTAAATATATATATAAAACAAACCTGTCAAAATGTCATGAAATTTTAATATATATATATATATATAATATAACTATTTCTAAATGCTATTATATATAGGCGCATTAACGTTTTTTGAAAAATACCATAACTAACAGCTACGAAAAGCCTACTCTGTTGTAGTGTATGAGCTGTAACGCCCTCAAGAATTTAGTATGTTTAATTATACTAATTGTGAGTTATTAGTGAGCCTAATTTGATTTTCACAATTAATCAAGAAACATTAAATTATTTTCAATGTTTATGATTTCACCTTAAAAGTCTTTGAAAATACACTTAAATTTTAATGTATTTTTCTTTTTCCATTTTTCCCTTTTTTTCTTTTTTTCCTTTTCTTTTCTTTTCTTTTTCCTTTTCTTTTTTTTCCTTTTCTTATTTTTCCTTTTCTTATTTTTCCTTTCCTTTTTTCCCTCCTGTAGCTTTTTTTTCTCTCTCTCTCTCTCTCTCTCTCTCTCTCTCTCTCTCTCTCTCTCTCCCTCTCCCTCTCCCTCTCTCTCTCCTCTCTTTCGTTCTTTCCTTTTTCTTTTATCTCTCTCTCCTCTGCTTATTCCATGATAGCCACCTCTCTCTCTCTCTTTCTCTCCCGTTTTCATCCAAGCCGGTTCTTCCTCTCTCCGGGCACTCCCTCTCCCACCAGCCATTTCTCTCTCCGGCATTCTCTTTCCGGGAAATTTTCTCTCCCTTTCTCTCACTCGACTGTTTGGCTGAGACACACAACTGCTGTTTGGCCAAGACACGCAAAAAAAAGAGAGAAATGGAGAGAAACAAGCTTCAATCAATTAAAGGTAAAGATTTCTTCAAAATCCACACTTGAATTTCAGTTATTGATCTGAGAATTTGAAATTTTGGTTAGATCTGAATAATTTTGAGTTAGGGTTTGGATTTGAGTAATTGTTGTTAAAATTGAATTAAATTTGGGGCTTTTTAGTTATTAGACTTGTTGAATTAAATGTAAACTGATTTTGATGATTTCTGGAGAATTTATTTTGAAATTGAACTTGAATTGCAAGTTTGGCATTTTTCCTATTTATGTCGGCATGCTGCCGAAATTTCTTTAAAATCTTGTGTTTAAGCTGAAATTAAATAGGAAACCAAACCCATGAATTAGATTTCAATTTTTAAAGAACCCCCAAACTCAATTATAAAGTCATTTGTGAAACTTCGGTTTGAGTCAAGGCACATTAATAGGAAACAATTAGACGTCAATAAGCTAAGGCATTGCTTTTGTGATAAAGCTAGTGTGGAAGATCGAATATTAAGCCTTTGAAGGAAGCGGAAGCTAAAGTAACGAGATGCTAGCCACTTTCTTGTCATTTTCTTTGATAGCTTGTTTTAAAGAGTTTTTGGCCTTGTAAATATTTTAAAGAGAGGACATGTTTGAGAAAGAAAAACGTTTTAACACAATAGCTTGCTTTTAGCTATTGGAATTATAATGAACTATTTCAAAAGTTTAATTAATGATTTCTTCAGATAAGATATCTTGCGAACCAATAAGCCCGCTGATGGCCTAGATAGGATATGGAGAGCGTATCCTTGGGGGCAGAACCCGAAATCCGGACCGGGCCACTACGGTGGTGATAAGGCTTGTGCTTGTGGTTGAGTAAGTAATTTGTCATATTTCCTTTCAGTTTATATTTCCTTTCAAAAAAGGACGTGAGGTGAGGTTTTTTGGAGACCAAGAGGTATATTATTGTTTTTGATGATGTTTGGCAAGTAGATTTTTGGGGAGTTATAAAATATGCTTTGCCTAGTAATGGTAGAGGTCGTAGGATAATTGTCAGAACACGTAATGATATGGTAACAGCTGCTTGTCAAGAGGACTCTTGTCATCTTGTGAAAAAGTTGTCGCCATTGCCTCAAGAAAGAGCTTAAAAGGTTGTCGCCCTTAAAAAATTTCTACAATAAAGATCCAAGTTTAAAATTGCAATAAATATTGTCAATAAATATAAATTTACATGAATCAAAACAAATATACACAAATTGCTATGTACCCCACCTAAACGAGGTAAAGGAAACAAATTGCAATTTACCCCACCTAAACGAGGTAAAGGAAAATATACACTGAACAAACTCAGTCACAATCTTCAAATTTTTTTTTTTAAAAGATACAAATTTTAAATCATTGAATACATTGCAGACATAAGCAAAAGGAAATAGTTCTTCTAGACTTCTAGCGAACAATTCGCCAATAGCGAAACTCACATCGATCCAACACTTCAAATTAGTTGAATAAGAAGTGGGGAGGCACTACAAGAAAAAGTGGTTTTTGCGACGACAAAAAGTCGTCGCAAAAACCCACATGTCGTCGCAAATAATAGTATTTGCGAGGACACGTCGTCGCAAATTTGTCATCATAAAAAAATAGTCGCAAATACTTTATTTGCGATGACAGAGTATCGTCGCAAATACATTTGCGATGACATTTACATTTTGTGACGACTGTCGTTGCAAATAATTCGTTTGCTTAATTTGTCGTGATATAAAATTATTTGCGACGACTTTTTCTACTTTAAGTCCAAGTGGGAGTTTGTTGGAAATGTGTCCATAAAGTGGGATGTAATTCGTTATTTGTGAAATGACAAATGTCAGACATTATTGTTTTTGCTGATTTTATAAAATAAAATAAAGTTATGTTTTGACACATACTCAAGAGTGTTAGTGATATTGCTTAGTCCATAGACTGTTATCAACGAAAGAAGAATCAGGGAAACCCTGCTGGACAAACTCTTCTGGTATATTTAAAATAGATATTCGCAGTCTTAGGATCGATTAGGCAATAGAATCCGATTATGACTGTTAGATCGAACCTTATGATGCTGGTCTCGGGGCATGGGAGTTGGACTCTCTGGTTGATCTAGACATGTTCGAAACATGTTGAATAGACCATGTGACTGATTAGGTTAGAATGAAAACCGTCTATAGAACTCTAAACCTAATTGTTACAATTTAAGTATATTTGTAGAATTATCTTAATCCTGAAGTGAATGCATAACTCGACTTAATATCTCATGATCTTTGATTCACCAATGAGATTAGTTCGCAGTTTTTGAACAACATCTCGGCTATTGGGATCATGACATAATTGAGTTGGAGTTCTGTGATTCACAAATATGGAATTCGTAAGAAATAAGATCACCTCATGCTTTATTGACAGGTGTGTGAATAAATAAACTAGGCCTGGTATTCAATGATGATATTCATTGATTAAGACATCGTGACATGTGCGAGACATCTTACGAACATATGTCTTTCTTATTCACAATCATATAAAGGAGTTGAGGAAATAATGATTGGAATGGTAAAACGATAATATTTTATTCCATTCTAATCACTGATATTTACAAAGGATAATAATGCATTTATTCTGTGGACCGTGTGATAAATTGTATCAACACCATCAGAAAAATAGCGCATATGAATCGAGAGATTATTCGGCATCAAACTTTTAGTGGAGTTGTGCGATGTCGAAATTAAATATGTCGATAACTTATCGAGATAAGTTAGTCGAATATTGTAATTCCATAGCTTTGTTCATGTGGGTCCATTCGGTCTCAAGGCTAGCTCTAATAAGTGGGAAAATAGAAACTGATATTTTGTTATATAATTATGTTTAAAAATTCATTATGTTATTTTTCATTTATTGGATAATTGAAAAATAAAGGGAATGAATTTGAATTTTGAAATTAATAGTGATTAATTTAAAATTCAAAATAAAATTTAAAAATGATTTTATTTGGAAACTAAAGGAGAGAGAAAGTTGATATTATTTTGGAAAAATTCAGAAATCCCTTGCCATATGGGGATTTCGAATTTTTCTCCAAAAGAGAGAAGGAAAATTCAGAAATCCCTAGCCATGTGGGGATTTTCAGATTTTAATCCTAGGGTGAAGGGGAAATTCAAAAATCTCATTTAGGGTTTGAGTTTTTGAATTTCCTCATATATAAGGATATTTATTGAAAACCCTAGCTATGAGTTTTTAAGAGAAGAAAATATCTCACACTTTTCTCTCCTAGGGTGGCCGGAATTTTGAGACAAAATAGAAGGAAAAATTGTTTCCTTAGTTTTTGAAAAAGAGCCCACTCTCTCATCCCAAAACACTTAGAGTCATAGTCTTGAATCAACGTGTGATTTTTGGTGTGATCGTATCGATAGATCAACGATCTTGTTTCACGACAATTCTCCATCTCGGAATGTGAGATAGTGAGACAAGATCCTTGCAGTCATTTTGATTCAATCGTCACAAGGGTATGATTGTTATTTATTCCTTTGTCTATAAACATATATCATGTATGTATCTCTTGTTGTGGTTTACGTTTAATTTGGAATTAAATGGATATGATAAAATTTTTGAAATTCCGCCTACAAGTTTGTTGTTGTTCAAATGATTTTTCATTATTAATCACAACAAGATCCTACACATATAACATAAGATCTATGTAAATAAGATAATAACATTTGTGAGGAGTTCTTAACAAGCAATCATGTGTCGCCTGGGGTTGCTACACGTCTTTGGCTCTTGAGGGGGAGGACCTCCACCCAATCCTTATAGGTTGCCATCACTGCTTCGTGAGTCAAGTATGTTAGAACATAATAATAAATTTATTAAATTAATTACATAAGTATTATGTGATCATTAAATATATTTCAATCTACAGCACCCGATGCCGCACCTCGACAACGTTGTGGAGGTTGAGGGAAGGCTAAGGGTCACAAAATCATAGCCAGAGTGGCAAAGGAAGGAAAGATTACCCCCATGTTTAATGAATGTGGAGGTACTTGGTAGGCAGTTAGAAAGTACGACACCTTATTCGATATGCCGTTGGAATCCATGTTAGGGATGTCTGTGAGCCTTTCCATGATGCCTAGAAGGATGTGGAAATCTAGCATAAGAGAGAGATTCAGTAGCGCCTGCTAGTATAAATTATTCAACTTTATTGTTTTTTAATTTTATCTAAATTTCAATATAATAAAATCATTTAACATGTTTATATTGCATTATAGGAATGGTTTAACTTCGATTATGACTGCAATGATGGTACACTTAGGTCTGTGGTTGACAGGAAGGCTGTAAAATGTTATAAGGATTGGAAAAACGACCTCTGTGACTCTTTCAGGTGGTTCACAAAATGAGAGTGCAGTTAGGGCTTAGCCTCCTAAAAATATCAAGAATCCAGCTCTTTGGGGTCGTTTGGGACGAAACAATTGTAGCGACAAGTTTGTGATGACAAGTGGTTGTGAAAAATGTATTTTATGACGACTTTGCATTTTTTTTAAACGACAACTTTGTCTTTGTTTTGCAACGATTTTTTGTCATCGCTAATACCCCTATTTCTTGTAGTAATTTGAGTTCTTATTTCTCTCTCCAAATTCTCTCTATTCCCTCTCTAATGGTTTTTCTTCCCTACCTCGAGTCTATTCTTCTATTCCTACTCTCTTTCTCCAATTGATCCTACTTCACCTAGGGGACGTTTGTTTTCTATACTCGTTTCTGATTCTGAATCATGATTTATAGTTCTCTACAGTGTTTTTCTCTCACAAAAAAATACACATAAAATGAAAATGATTCTAAATACATAAACTAAACTTCCTCTTAGTGTCTCCCGTGGTCGGATGAGTTTATCCAATGATCAGTTTAGTATCTACATTGATGACATTGTGGACTGATTCTTATTGAACAGCTTCAGGCATGTCTTTTGTACTTTTAAGATCATGTGTTTTGTACTTTTATCTTTATAATATCTACATTTTCATTTTATGATGCTTGTTTTATTGGTTAGTATTTATTAGTCCGCAGTGTTATATTCCATTCCTTTTTGTTTCATCATCTTTTCTATTATAAGCAGTCATTTTTTGATTCACGGAAAATCGTTAGAAGTAATTTCACATCCTTCCTATTCTATACTGCTGTAGAAATAATATATCACATAATTTAAAATAGTATCAGCACCAAGTGTATTCCCACGTAATTATGATCCCTTGGTTCTTTACGAAACTTCTTCAAACTACTTGAGTCTTTATTGGTTAGCCAAATGCGTCGAGGATTCAAATTTATGGATATCAAGCCGGTGTTCATATCATCATATATCATGAAAGTAATCATCAAAGATATGAAATTTTCTACTTTACTTAATGTGCGAACATTTTAGATTGTTCTTCTCTATGTAATACATTTCTCTCGAAAAACTTGTTTCTTAGGTGTTCCAATGTAGAAGAAGCCGCAGATTTGAAACGTTATCGACTTTCTGATCTAGTTCTTAGGTGTTCCAATGTATATTGTTTCCGTTGTAAGTTGTAACACCGGCTGTAAGTTACAACCATGGTAATAAGTTGTAACACCGGCTGTATATTGTTTCTGTTGTAAATTAATTCTACTCGCTTAGGCCCCTGTTGAATGGAGAAACCATCTTCTCTTTCATTTCATATTTCGGTTAGGTTTTCCCAACAGATTTATTTATTTATTTCCTTCTGTATTTTTTAAACATTTTTCCTATACTCAAATATAGTGGTTTAACTGCTAATTATTTGTCTTTGGTCCAGCAATTTGATTATACTAGTCAACTTAACGTACCAAAACTTCTAAACTTGCATTTGGTATGCTTAAATTTCAATGGCTCTGAATTAAAAAAAGGAGTAGATGAAACAGATAGAAATGTATTTTATCCCAAAATGACCGCATTGGACCACTAGACCTTCCAGAAGTTAAAACATGTAGCCCACACTGCAGCTATACACTATTATCTGTTGACACAAGTAAGAAGCTGATTGGATATTCTTGCAAAGCCTTCTAAACCACCCATTCAGCCATTTCTTTTTCCGCGCCAGTTGTTTCATCTGTTACTTGATCATCTTGAGCCAAGCAATTGTGTTATTTGTTATTTTGACTGTAAAGGGAGGAAAAATGGAGAAGCAAAAGAACTTTATAGTGTTTTTTTTAAGGAAAAACTTCTTGTGTTTAAATTCATTTTTCTGTCAGATTTTTGTTACTATTATTATCATTATTATTAGACATGAATTGTTACTAAGTATATATGCTTTTGCTGCTAATTTGTCATTGGAGTAGCTATTTGAATAAACAAAAATTAAACTTTTAAATTACTAGGGATGCCAAACTTGATTCCAATAAGAAAATTTAAAAAATAAATAAATAAATAAAAAAGAAGATAGTTGTAATCGTAAGCATTTATTTCATCTTGAGTAAATATTTCATAAAAAGTACAAAAAGAAAATGTGTTACTTCACCAAAAAATATGATTAGTTAGATCACTGGACCTACCAAAAGTCAGATAACACATGCAATGATTTTTTTTTAATTGTTTTGGTGTTTTTTATTTTTGAAATACCGATATTCACTGTTTATCAACTATAAAATTTATATTACATTTTTAATTTGATTTAATACATACTTTACAATTAATAAATAAAAAATGCTGGTGTTTAAAAAAAAATACAAAAAAAAGTCTTTTTTTTAAAGAATAAATCTAATCCACACAATAGCTCGTTAAGAAGCTAAAAAGTCATTAGAACTGACAAATCTAGTAATGACTTATTGGCATCAAGCAGCTAACTCAGTCATCCCAATAAGTCATCAACTTCAAAGTGTTTTCTACACCACTCATCACGTCATATCTTTTTCCACCCCTCATTTCTATGAAATTCGAAGGGTAAAGACGTATGAAACTATTAAACGAAGAACAATCATTTCTATTTTATGCATATTTGCTAATCGATCATTTTAGGTCTCATTTTGTTTACTAATTTAAATTTAAATTGAAATGTGAATATATGAGTGTTTTTAAATGTAATAAAAAATTTAAATGTAATTATTTTTGAGAGTTTATATGACTATTTTAAAAAATTTATAATTATAATAAAATTAAAATTAAAAATTTAAATCAATAAAATAAAATCTTTTTGGCGATTTGTTAGCTTGATTGAAAAGTAGAGGAAAAATGGCAGAGAGAGTCAGAGACTATACTAGTCAACTTAACGTACCAAATGCTGAAATTTCAATAGCTATGAATTTAAAAAAGGGAGTAGATGAAAGGGACCGCATTGGACCACAAGACCTACCAGAAAGCAAGTCAGTCAAATTTGGCTTGTTTGAAAAAAAAATCCGGGAAGTAAGAAAAACATCTAGTCCACGCGGCAGCTGGTTGGATGTCCTTGCAAAGCCTTTTCCACACGACTCATTCAGCCATTTCTTTTTCCGCGCCACGTAGCTAGACAATTGAAAGGGCATTGAAGTCTGTGACTATTAATCAAAGATCAGTTGTTCCTGTAGCCTGCAAATATATCTGTTACTTGATCATCTTGAGCCCAGCAATTCTGTGATTGTAAAGAGAGAAAAAATGGCAGAGGTGATAGCTCTGGTGAACCCGGTTATGGACGTGTTGCTTCAGCTGCTTATGAAAGAAGCAAACTCCTTCAAGCGCCTCCGTAAAGAAGTGAAGAGCCTAAAAGACGAATTGGAGTGTGTCCAGTGTTTTCTCAAAGATGCAGAGGAAAGGTCGGAGAAGGAAGACATGAGAGATGGCGTAAAAGTGTGGTTGAAACAAGTAAGGGAAGAAGCTTATCACATAGAAGATGTCATTGATTTATATATCCTGCATGTGGCACAACACTGTCACTCGCGAGGATTCGTAGGCTTGCTCCGAAGAACAGCTCGCATGTTTAAAGCCTTGAAGCCACGTTATAACTTCATTTCTGAAATCAAGGAGATCAAAGCATCGCTACGCGAAATCAAAGATAGAGGTGAACGGTATGGCTTCAATTCATCGGCCCCAGAATCAATTATTAGGGTAACTGAACTTGAGCACTGCGGAATTCGGTTGGGTTCCTTGTTCATTGAGGATGATGAATTTTTGGACCTTCATTCCACTCGTGATGAACTGATGACAAGGTTGGTAGAAGAAGCGCCGACTCGCACGGTGATTTCATTGTTAGGCATGGGCGGAATTGGTAAAACTACTCTTGCTAGGAAAGCCTACGATACCAAAGTCGTAAAAGCACATTTTGATTGCTGTGCTTGGATTACTGTGTCTCAATCATATAACTTGGAGAAGCTCCTAGGAACAATGGCTAAGCACCTCTGTCCAGAATTTAAAATGGACGTAATTGAAGAGCTAATTGGTCGCCTCAGAAATTTTTTGGAGAAAAAGAGGTATCTTATTGTTTTTGATGATGTTTGGCAAGTAGATTTTTGGGGAGTTATAAAACATGCTTTGCCTAGCAATGGTAGAGGTAGTAGGATAATTGTCACAACACGTAATGATATGGTAACAGCTTCTTGTCAAGAGGACTCTTGTCATCTTGTCAAAAAGCTGTCGCCATTGTCTCATGAAATAGCTTGGCAACTATTTTGCAAAAAGGCATTCCGTTTTAAACTTGAGGGACATTGCCCCCAAGAGTTGGAGACATTATCTCTTGAAATTGTGAGAAAATGCCAAGGTTTGCCGCTTGTGATTTCATCGGTAGCCGGTTTGTTGTCAACTAAGGAAAAAAATGTGCCCGAATGGCACAAACTGAATGACACTCTTAATATTCTGTTCGAAACAAATCCAAACCTTTCAAGCATTTCAAAAATCCTCTCTCTTAGTTACAACAACCTTCCTTCCTATCTTAAACCTTGCTTCTTATATTTTGGCATATTTCCTCAAGGCCGTTTAATTACAGAGACAGCATTGTGTAGACATTGGGTTGCTGAGGGTTTTATTAAACATAAGAGAGACAAGACATTGGAACAAGTTGCTGAAGAGTACCTAAATGAACTCATCCTAAGAAACTTGGTTCAAGTACAAGGTTTGCTTGGTTGTGGTGGATCAGATAGGTTGTGTCAAGTACATGATTTGATGCGCGACATAATTCTTGCAAGAGCAGATGAATTGAATTTCTATCAAATTCTGGATGGAAAAATGTCCATTGTTCGGGGAAAGTGTCGTCGCATATCTATCTACAATTGTAAAAATGATTGCATGAAGGTGAATGAAGTCTCGGGAATTCGTTCGATTTTACTTTTCAATATTGATGGTCGACCAACAAACTTTCACATGGATAGTTGGTTTGAAAAATGCAAGCTTCTAAAGGTGTTAAATCTTATAGACATTCCTATCGAACACCTCCCCAAGGGATTAGGGTACTTGGTCCACCTAAAGTTCTTAAGCCTGAGGAATACAAAGGTGAAGAGACTTCCAAAGTCCATAGGTAAACTCCAAAATCTACAGGTATTGGATCTCAGGAATACCCCAGTGCGAGAGCTCCCAATCGAGATCAATAAGCTTCAAAATCTACGACACATTTACGGATTTTCTCATAAACCCACAATCGGATTTTGTTTTGAGGAACTCCAAGGCCTCAGGATGCATGAAGGAATTGGTTGTTTGGGGGAGTTGCAGACACTTGCGAATCTTGAACTGAGCAATGACGGAAAAAGCATCATTACAGAGCTAGAAGGACTGAGGCAATTGAGAATTTTAGGCATTTTCAAATTGCCAGCAGAACTTGGAGCTACTCTCTGCGCCTCCATAGCGAAAATGAATCATCTTGAACGCTTAATTTTGGTGTCGAATTCTGAAGCTGAGATTCTTGATTTACAAGCAATTTCATCACCACCTCTTTCTCTAAGGCTTCTCGGCTTGGGAGGCAGATTGCCAAAAATTTCGAACTGGATTTTGAAACTTTCCAATCTACACATGCTGACCCTTTTTTGCGCAAGGTTAAGTGATGATCCTTTGAATCGCCTCCAAAGTTTGCCTAATCTAGAGTATCTTTATCTCTACAAGGCCTATGATGGAGAGGAAATTCACATTGAGGAAGGTGGATTTCAGAAGCTGAAATTGCTTGAACTCTGTGACTTGTACGAACTAAGAGTGATCAAAATAGGCAGAGGCTCATTGCCTCATCTTGAGGAGCTAAGGATTGGAACTTGTCCACAACTGAAGGAAGTGCCGTCCAACATTCGACACTTGAGAAACCTCAGAGTTGTCGAAATCTCTGAGATGCCGATGGAATTCGTGCTTGCTATGCAACCAGATGGAGACCAGTGTTGCTGGAAAGTTAAGCATGTAGCATGTGTTTGGTCATGGTATAAATTTGAAAGAGATATGTTTGATGTCTTATAGGTTTGTGTTTTAGACTTAATTGTCTTTGTAGTTTTTTGGTTCTTGTACTAAACTTTCTAAACTTTCTACTTCATTTATGCTGTTGAGCAATGCTGTTTCCTTTATCAGGGTATTATTATTATTTTTTTATAATTTACATTCAATTTTTTTTCGTTTGTTTAAATATTAACGATGCTTAGCTTTCTTTTTTTCTAAAAATATTCGTTTAAATAAGAAGGAACTAAATAGTATTCTGCTGACCTATACAAAATATATAAAGCAGTAGCATTTAACATGCTTCTCCCTTAGACTTGCAGTTCCAGTTGCCGTATTTGAACTAAAGTGTTTTTAGTCTATTGATTTATTTATTTTTCTGATAATGCTTTTCACATTACATCACCCTTAGTAAACAACTAAAATGCAGTGGACGTCATATTTTAAGTATGTGTTTTCTAAGTAATTTTTTTTTCCCACATTTCTATTACTTTGGTGAAAATAAAGATTTGTCCATTTTTTGTTGGTCTTATTACATTTTATCTATTCATGAACTTAAGTTGCAACCTTAGTTTCAGGAGATAAGATTTCATGTGAAGTGAACAGAAGAAGACCACAAATAAACTAATTTGTGAAAACAAAAACTCCTTTGACTTCCAATGGGAGGAAGGAGGTATGTATCTCACAAGAGAAAACAACTGAGTTAATTTATGTATTTAACAATAATAGAATCAAAAGTAAACGCTATACCTTTCCGATTTTATAATTAAATACTTAATTCAATAAATTCCAAATCTAAACCTGCTCTCTTAGTTAATCAAGAAGCGAAAAGAAAATTGATTGCTGTTACAGAATCTTGCTTTAATAAATAATGAGACTACAAGAGAAATTATACCCCCAAAACTTTGAGAGTATAGTCTTAGCGCCTCCCAATACAAGTATAATTAGGGTAACTGAAAAATACATGGGTGAAAGTTTATAATACCCTTACTAAGAATTAGGCTTGCGATGATTATTGGACTTCACACACGCAAAAGATGAATCACATATAACCAAAACCTTTGATGTATCATCAATTTGACCAATATATTTGCATCGACCACAAAAATGGTATTGAAGTGTTTTATTATTGTTTATTTATTATTATTATTAGTATTGTTATTATTATTATTATTTTGAGATAAAATATGATGCTAATGTGGCCTTTTGATCAAATAGCTGGCAGAGTTACTAACATTCTAATGGAGCGGCCACCAATTAGGATCAACATATCGCAAGTGAGCAACCAATGTACAACTTAACACACGGATTTTTTAAGTCAATAAGCCCCAAATGTACACTCATTCAATTCGTAGACCCCTTATAAATATAATTTCATTTTTTATTTTTTTTATTCTCAGGATTTAGCTGAATGACCAAAATATCCTTTAAATGGGGAGAGAAAAACGACAGGGAGAGGGACAAAATGACAATAAAGAAACGTTTTCCCTTTATTGACTTAAAAATTCGTTTCCTTTCCCTCTTAAAAAAAAAAAAAAAAAAACAAATCCCAAATCCCTAATTTTTGCTCAGACTACTCATTTCCACTCTACCGCCCATCGCCCCGCCGCAGCCCGTTCTTCGCCCACCGCCACGCAGGCTCCCTCCGACCACCGCACTGCAGTTACCGGTCTTCTCCGAGCCTCTCCGATAGTCTCCGGTCCGCGGCAGTCATCTCATCTGCGGTAATCTCCCCCAACCATTCTCCGGTCCAAGCTTCTCCGGTATTCTCCTCAGATTCTGTGGATTGTCGGGCCTATTGAACGATTCTGTAGATTCTCCGCGCTTCTCCGGTAATCTCCGGTGTCCTCCGGTCCTCGCCGATACTATCGTCCAACTGTCGCAAAACTCAGCCGCTTGTTGCTGGATTTTCAAGGCGCCCCGACTGCCCCAAATCAATAAAGGTATAACTTTTAATCAAGAATTTTTTCATCCTTGCTGATTTGGTATACCTATTAGTGTGGAATTTTGTAAAGTTTGCTGGTTTGGTATGGTCAATAAGTCGTGGATGCTGAAATGTTAGTGAGAAAACATAGACCCGTGATGAATGAATGACAGGCATGATGAATGCACGAGTTGGACTTGTGTTAGATGTATGAATAGGTAATATAAAGATTTTTATATTCAAAGTGTATATATTCTATGAAACTCGAAAAGTTATTCGGATATATTTGGAGCGCTATTGATGTTGAGAGCACTTTTTGTTTCTCCTGTGAGTATGCTGTTAATGCAAGTTAGTATCATTATTTTCAATGGCATCGCGATAATCCCTTCGTTGTTTAGTTAATGAAGGCACAGCAGGCCATTTCAGAACTGAAGAAACAGACGTGGGTGAGGCTCATCATCAATGGGGTTGCTTTTTCGCCTTTGTCGATGACATCATCTCACAATGATGAGTCTAATCCCGACCAGATGGGACAAAATGTCGACGCCGACAAACGCGGTAAACCCCAAAAAGGAACCTGTTCGGTCAAAGTACAAGAAAACCCCATTCACCGAACCTTGAATTACAGCCCCAACCATTGTGATGCGTTTTCCTAGCTACAATACATATACAATTTTAGACTGTTTGTAAATGAACCGATCGGTTTACATGTTAGACTACTTTTTATATTCAGAAACATTAGTTGTATAACTTATTTTGGGTATGTAATTTAACTGACGAACTCAGGTTTTATGAATGTACTAGTAGCCCTGTAACTCCCCTGCTTTTGCACGTATTCTGCATGTTTCTCACAATTCTGACCGTTCTTACCGGTACCGGTAAGAACGGTCAGAAAGAAACTTGAATATTAGTTGCTCTCTGTTCGGTTAGCGCCCTTTTTGACCGTTCTTACCGGTACCGGTAAGAACGGTCAAACTTTCTGATCGACACCGTGATCGTCACTTGTGTTCATTCATCACTTTCCAATCCTTCGTCAACTGGTGGATCGTCACTTGTGTTCATTCCGACCGATCTTACCTTTACCGGTGGGAACAATCAGAAACATATGTTTGCCCTACATAGGTTATTGGCCCATATCGGAGGATTGGCGACTTTGTGGTTATTCTCGACCGCCCGACCGGTTCCGGTAAGATCGGGGTCTGCATGTCGCTTTGCAGGTTATAGCCCATGCGGTCATTCCGGCGAGCAGAGGATTGGCGACTTTGTTGTCATTCTCGACCGCTCGACCGGTTCGAAGAACGGTATGAATGTCGTTTGCAGGTTGTAGCCCATGCCGTCATTCCGACCGATCTTACTGTACGGTGGAGTGGGGCAGAAACATTAATGGGGTAATGATAATACCACTAAAGTATTCCCACATTAATGTAATGAAGATAAAACATGTGAAGATGGAAAATATATATTAATATGGACGTGCAAGCTTACGTACATACGTAAAAATAATGTGCATTGAACGGATATGAATAAATATATGAAGAAGAGGTCGATGAACTTAGTCTAGACATACCGGTTAAATTACACTTATGAGACTACAACGAGTATTCCTAAGTACATATGAGTTTCATTCCTGAGTTTCATTCCTGAGTTTTGCCTAGCAATCTATGTTTTATGATTTTTTACAAATTTTATTATAGGTTTGTTCTTGGTCTGTTTTAGGTATGTTCTAGGTTTTTTTCATTTTTAACCAATTTTTTTTTCTTTTACAAACTAAAAAGTTTAGTAATACCCAAAAAGACAAAGAGAATATGAAAAAATCTATGTTTTATAAATTTTCAATGATTTTGTTCTTGGTCTGTTCTAGGTCCGTACTGCTATAGTAGGAACGGTAGGAAACCATGCTAAAGGTGGCGTTAGTAATTTTGAACATAAATTATAACAAAACATATACATCCCGGCCCTCGCCGGTTCAGGAAGTCCAATAACGGTAAAAGTCATAACTAACACAAAGATAAACAAAAAACCATGCTTAAAGCCCTCGCCGGTTCAGGAAGTCCAATAACGGTTCCTAGGTGTGTTGCGCTTCCAATTATATCGACTTCGTTAAGACTTCTTCGTAAGAAGGGTTGGTTATGACATATGTGGAGGATAGGTCTCATGAAGGGCCCTCGAATTGGCCATGCTACGCATTGAAGTCAAGCTTCTTACCGTTCTGACCGATAGCGGTCAGAATGGTAAGAAAGGAATAAAGGTGTACCGGTCGGTACTAGTAAGAACGGTGAGAAGGGCCAAAGACCTATTAAGGCATGTCGGCGTGTTTCTTACCATTCTTCTTTGGGACGGTAAGAATGCATGTAATGCCACCGAGGATAAAAGCGAGTGGGGTTTATTTTCAACCGTTCTAACCGGGTCTTGGTAAGAACGGTGAAGAACGCAACAGAGCGGATGATAGGCATGAGGTATGTTGTCGACCATTCTTACCGGTACTGCACGTGCGGTAAGAAACCCGACTTAGATGAGACCAATACTATATATAGGCAACATGTGGAAAGGGAAAAAAAGTTATTCGTTTAGTCTTTTAATTAAACGCTGTCCAATCTGAAATGTAGTTCAACGATAAAGTTCAATAACCACATCAATCGCACCAAATACAAAGATATTGAAAAAACAATGCCTACGGAAAAAGTTATTATTCTAATGGATACATCACTTCCGAGCTAACGTGAGAGGTTGTTGCATGACGAAGTCGCTTCCATTTCCCTTTCCCCTGCTCTCCAATCGAAGGGAATCTGGTTTTTTGAATCGGCCCACGTCTTTTAATAAAGTTGGGGGGTAACATCACCTCATCCTGTATATCATAGGGAATGTCCCAGTTTGACGAGATTGGTACAGTATATATGGTTTCAACATATGCCAATGCCCATAACTCTTTTAGATAGTATTTTGAGCACAACTAGTGCATATTGTTAGGGCCATCATCAAGCGCTGCAAGGACATGTACGCATGGGAACTTGTCTATATCATACACTTTGCACGAACAAGTTCTCCGCAACAAATCAACCAGAAAACTTCCGTCATCCCCTGTCACATAGTATTCAAGCGTGGATGTGTTTAGTTCGTTCACTTTTAAGAATGTAGACTCTTTGTACCTCAGATGCAACGTTCTCTCCACCCTTGGAGTTAAGCGTTGTGAGGAAGATCCCATAGTTGATTCCTTTCGGTGCGTGTTGAACCACTCAGAAATTTTTCCAACTATCGCATCCATCAAGGGTATTATGCCCGATCAGATCTTTCTTACTGGAAAGACCGGTTGGCAATTTTCTTACAGGGCACACCAAAGTAAGAACTTTCTCGACCGGACTCGGGGTTTCTTACCGCTCCCACCAAATGTAAGCGGAAAGAAATGACAGACGTGAGTTTCTTCGATTTTGCAGATTACTCAACTCCGAAGAGGCCATTAAATAGCATGATTCTTGTTCATTTTTCAAATAAAATACCAAACCACGATTACCCAGCATTCAAACAATGAATTAAGCATAAAAACTACAAGATTTGAGAGAATAACGGATGTAGATCGAGCACCCAAAATAATGCTCGGATTTAGTTTCGATTTCGTTTCCTTTAAACGCCCAAAATAATGCTCGGATTGTTAATCACCATGAATGCCGGCGATTTTCGACGTCGGTAGGGGCATTCTCCGGCGGTGAAAGGCGGCGGCGGCGCCGGTGAGATACAAAATCTGGCCGGCAACGTAGGGGGGGAAGGTTTGCTCTTTTTAATTCCAGAGAAAATCTAAGGGTATTTTGGGTATATGTATAAAATCATTTAATGAGAAGCCTACTCATTAAAATTTTTTGTTTTGGAGCCTACTCATTAAAGGCAATGCACGTTTTAAGCCTATTTTGCTAAAGGACCCCTTAACACACTCTCTCTCTCTGCTTTTCTTTTGATCTCTACCAAATGACAGAGGAATGCATCACCACCGGTCAGCCGGTGGTGTGCTGACCGGTCTACCGCACAAGACCGGTGGAGGTCGGCAGGGCGAGGAGAACTCGCCGAATCAGCTCAAAAACCTGTAAAACTCAGGATTTTGGTTCGTTTTCAAAGGAAATTCATAAGGGAGACATATAAGCCAACATCCAATCTCTTCTCAAAGTTCAAGAAACCAACATCCCCAAATATCCATCATGGGTTCCAATCAAAATTTCAGCCCAAAATCAAGTTCAAATCACACTTCCCCAGCCTCAACCAAATCTAAGTTTCCAAAGGCAAATCCGAAATAAAAAGGAGGGCCTCTCAAAGATTATTACCTTAATTCCGGCTTGATGGAGCTCTCCTCTTGAAACTCCCATTTCTACTCAAACCCAAGTTCAAAAATTCTTTACTCTTAAGTTTGTTTACTCAAAGAAATCTTAAACTCCTCTTGGCTTTACTCAGAGATTGTAAGAGAGAGAAAGAGAGAAAGACGTAACAGGGAGAGAGAGGCCTGAGGAAGAATGACAGGGAGAGAGAGAGTGCTGCGGGAGAGTGGAAAGAGAGGGAGAGAGAAACGTGGAAGAAAGTGAGGGAAAGAGAAAAATAAAAGGAAAAAGAAAAAGAAAACAAATGATAAAGGAAAGAAATAGATAGACATAAAAAATATTTAAGAGAGTAGACTTGAGAATACGTCTACATATACTTTAGGAGTGAAAATATGGGGTTATTTTTTTATATTTTTTTAGTTAAAGTGATTTGAGTGATAATTTTAAATTAAATTTGAGTTAAAATTTAAGTTGAAGAATAGGGTTATTCTTTTGCATTTTTGAGTTAAGGTGATTTGAGTGATGATTTTGATTTGAGTTTGAGTTATAACTTGAGTTTGTATTTGGATGTGCACATTTGAGTTATGATTTGAATTGAGAATCTTTTTGAGTTTGTATTTAGATGGATCAAAACTTAAATTTGTATTTAGATAATATTTTAATAAAAACTTGATGATGATGAAAAATTTTAATAGGGTATATGGGTGGGGTCTTATTCGTCTTTTCATTGTGAATGCATAAAAAAAGTCATCTTAATCTGAATTAAAACAAAAAAGTTATGACATTTTTAAGAATAGAAAAAATTTTGTTCATCAATTTGAGTTCGAGTTTTTGAACTCGAGTTGAAGGGAAAACTTAAACTTGAGTTTAGCTTCAAACTCGAGTTCAAATTCGTGTTCAAACTCGAGTTCAAACTGAAATTTTACAAAAGAACATGAACTTGAATAAAGTTGTAACTTAAGTTCAAATTTTTTTTGAGTTTTGCTGTAAAAGAATAAGCCCATAGATACTAAAAATGTTTAAAGTTCTTGAAAATATTTAAACTTAAATATTAGAAACGTTTAATGAACAAAATTAATCAAGCAAATTAAATTATGCACAATAATAAATCACAATAAGCAAAATTAATTTTACTTAATTCCTCGAGGTGTTACACATAGCGTGTCATGCCCCCCCAACCAGGGTGGGTGACGTGAAACTCGATTTGGGATTAATAAAGCAGATTTCCAACCGGGTCCCACACTTAGCTGCATTAAAATATAAATAAACAACATAATCCAGGAGCCTTTGACACACAAGGCTCCACCCCACAGGACATACAGTATCGTAGATACATGCACATGTAAATAATTAATTACAACAGACATCATCCACAGTCTAGTAAATCCATATGTCAATAATTACAATTTCTTACAAATCCTTACACTTTATATCAGAGGATGAACACAATCCTCACTTGATCGTTCCGTAGCACCACTCAGCTACTTCCGCTACTGTGCCCTGCTCCTAGAGTCTCCTGGGAGGCGTTTAACATTTAAAACATAAAACGTGAGCGAAAGGCCCAGTAGGATATAATTTGAAATGATTAGAATAAACGAATAAATAAATAAGCGCGTAAATTAATAAAATAAGACATTCAACCCCGACAGAACAGCCGGAACCTCACATCATTTTCTCAAAGGAAATATAACAGAAAATAATCCATATTACAGGCTTCAGCAAGTAATTAGTACAAATTACTCACCTCACCAAGTGTCTCGCCTACCCGGACCGGTTTCGGGTTCTGCCCCCGAGGATGCACTCTCCACATCCTATCTAGCCTTACAGCAATAGACTCTATTACCAGTTCACAAGATCTCTTATCTTAAGAAATCATTCATTTAACATTATGAAATCGTTCATATGACCCCACGAACTACTCAAGCCGCGGGCCCCATGACTGGGCAAGCCATGAGGTTCCATGACTAGACAAGCTATGGATTCCATGGACAAGACAAGCCAAGGATTTCCATAAACTAACAAGCCATGGTTTTTAAAATATTTTTCTTTCGCAAACCAATCCCTTTCTTTAAAACATTTTCAAGGCCAAAATCCTTTTTGAAAACAGGCTCACAAGGAAAGGGATAGAAATCCTACCTCGCACAATCAAACACAGGACTAGCGTTGCCCTTTTCGACTTCCGCTTCCTCAAGCCCCTTGATCAGAATCCACACGAAAGCAATCGATACAAGATAACACTTTAGGATCAATTCTCATTCCTAAAGCAATCCAATCTCACTTATATACCAAGATTTTCAATTAGTGTCCCCTAATCCATTTTCATGTTTCAAATTCCATTCCAAGGGTTTTAAATATCAAATCAGGGATTAAAGATGCTAATCCTTTCATCCCAAGTCCCCAAATGAAGCTAATTTGGGTTCTCCCCGAAAACAGACAACAATTTCAGGCCGAACATGGTCAAACCCCGTGTACACCAGTTGACCGGTGATAGAGCAGTGCGACACTACCGGTCGACCGGTAGTGTGCACACCGGTCGACCGGACAGGTCGACCGGTCAGCCTGCAATCCGGTCGACCGCACAGGTCGACTGGTGGAATCGACTGCGCGAGAGAAGCTCACGGAAATCAGTCCAAAAACCTGCAAATCCAGTCCCAAATCCAAATATTTCAAAGGGAAAACACTAGATCCGGGTTCTAGGTCCTAAAACAAGTCCAAAGAACCCAAGATCTCCAATTTCTATTCTAGTTTTACTCAAAAATCATCAAAATCCGGTTTGAACCAAAAATAAGTTTTGAAATTCAAAAACTTGAGATTCAAGAGAGGTTCTTTTAGTAATCTTACCTTGAATCCTTCTCTTGACGTTGAAAACACTTTGAAACTCTTCTTTGGCTCAAGATCCGTTTGATTTGGGACAAAAACGAGAGAGAGAGAGCACGGGAATGGAGAGAGAGAGAGAAAAAGGGAGAAACGCACGGGAAAGAAGGAAAAGAAAGAAAAGAAAAGAAAAGAAAAAGGAAAGAAAGGAAAAGAAAAATAAAAATAAAAGAAAATGACATGTGTATAATATAACAGTCCAGAAATGCGCCCATACACACTTCTGGATTAAAATAAATTACTGTGAATAATTTAAATACCTTGGAATCATTAAACTCTCATTTAATTAAATCAAATTAGGCACATTAATAATCTCAATTACCTTAATTAATCTCAATTAATTCTTCAGGGTGTTACATAGTGACACTTGTGATCGATAAAGTTGGCTCAACTGTGTTTCGAAGAAGTGGAGTTGGTCATAGATGTCCATAGATAAGTGAAGAGTCTAACGGATGAACCGGAGTCTATTAAGTGCTTCCACAAAGAGGCGGAGGAGAAAGCAGAGATGAGAGACGATGATTAGTGCATGAAAATGCACTCTAAATATTACTTTTGATTTATAAAATATTAAAATATTTAAGCTTTAATTAAACAATTCCATTATTTCTATTTAGAATATTTTTTATTAGAATTTGTCTAGTTGTTGCTTAATTATTTGCACATAAAATACAGTGCAAAAAGCTATACAGAAATAAGCCATGAAAGCCATGTTTTCAACCACCCTGAGCCAAGCCTTTCAGCAAAGCCGCACAAGCCAGTCAAAGAGAGAGAGAGAGAGAGAGCCGAATAGCTTAGCCGAGCCAACATCAGCACCATGGGCCCCATTAGTCAGCGCGAAAATCCACGCCCGTTTCTTCCCGCCATCTCGCGCCTCGCACTTCACCAGCACGCCACTCGTCAGCACGCGTGATTAACGCCCAAAAGTGATGTTTACAAACGGTCAATTGTAGCACATAAGGACGGTCGTACCCACATAGAGATAACAAAATAACAAGAAAGATTAGCAAAATAAAAGCGTTTGAGAAAAATAAATAATAAGGGAATTAAAGAAAAAGAAGAGTTTTTGAGATTTGTGTGGAGAAAATTCAGTAGTAAAAATAGTAAGGTGTCGAGAATCCCTAATATTTCATTCACCAATTCAAGTTTTGATTCACAAAACAAAAAGATCGAATAAATTAAATCTCTATGTTGACTCCGAAAATAATATTATTACAAGTTGTCCAAAACTAACAATATATCAAATTGACAATATTGCAGTAAAAGACAATTTGTAAAATAATTGAATAACAAAACAATGCATGACAGAATTACATAAGAAAAGTGTGACTGAACTTATATAAAAATTGACACACAATATTTTGAAAAGCAATAGAAAGATAGATGAGATTTAATTCATTCAGATATTAAATTTACAGCACAAGGAATCAAAAACCCGAATTGGGTCACTCAATAAAAGTTTATCTCTAACCTCACCAAGAGAAGTCTAGCCTAACTTGAAAAACTTTTTCACAAGCTCTAGAGAGAAAATATAAGACTGACAGCAAGACGATAAAAAACTGAATAATAAAAGTTTCTGAAAACCTTAGGCAAACCCTCTTATTTATAGTGTTTGGAGGTTACCTGTCAAATAAGGAAACAAATAATAAAAATAAAAAATTACAAAAGAAAAGGAAATAAAATAAAATTACACATAACTTAGGAAAAATTAGATATATGATTTGAGGAGGAAATCCGGTAATATGCTCAAATTTTTGGGGAAGAAATTCGGATTGAGCACAAGGGGACACGTGTCGCATTACAATTGGATGAAAGCAGTCAACTTGCCACGTATTGCGTTCAGACTGCTTAGCCTATGCTGGCGCGGTCAGAGTGGAGAAGCTATGTGGGACCCGCTTTGGACAGGTGGCGCACACACAAAAAGAAGTAGTCTGGCATCGCAGGTGTGGGACCCGTAGAAGCCAACTGTCACGCACGAAGAAGACGCGCTGGCTGCAAGCTGACACGCGGGACCCACATGGCAGAAAGCTGGGACGCGCGATGATGGCTGCGTGGAAGGAACATGTGCAGTGAGGAACTCCCGTGCAGGTGATGCACGCTAGAAGTGCTGGGACGTGGGAGAGTTGGGACGGTGGGGCCAATATGACTGATGCAACTTGGCCGGCTTAGTTGGCTCGGCGCAGCTTTCCCTCTCTCTCATCGGCTTGTTGGCTCGACTGAAAAGCTTGTCTCAGTTGGAGGCTTTCTTTTATGGCTTTTCTTGTGTAACTTTTTACACTGCTTTTCATCTATAAATAATTAAGCAAAATCTAGAAAAATTCCAATGAAAAATATTATAAATAAAAATAACGGAATTGTTTAATTAAAGCTTAATATTTTAATATTACTAAATCAAAAGCATTATTTTGAGTGCATTTTTATGCACTAAACTGGTCTCTAGCAATCCAACCACAAGAAAAATCATGTCACAAAGAACATCTAAGTCTCAACTCCCTTAGTCACTTGAGTATTGTTGGTAACCGAATCGAATTCAGATGCGGAAGCGTGACAGTAGGCGGATCGTGTATAACAAAAATTTTCATAAAACCTTTGAGATACTCTATAGATTATATTAATTTATGCACAAATAAAGTATTCTCATTAATTCATTTACTAAGAACCCAGTTAGGAAAAATACCTGGAGGCCGACTCTGTTGATAACTTGAGTTCTTTGACCTCAAACAATCCTTGCTCCAAAGCTTTGTGTTTAGAAAACCAATGTCTTCCACGTCAATTCTTACAATCCACGAAGACGTGTGTGTGGGCACACATGAGACAAAACGAGTTACAATAAACACTCGAATTTCCACAAACACCAACGCATGCACGATGTGAAATTTTTTTGAGAAATTTTTTTTCCTTCCCTTGCTTTAAGAGAATTTCAGCCATAATACTTTATTAGGCCAAAAATTGTTTCGAAAATCATCTCAAAAATTGTGTCCACAATTTTCTACGATTCTCTTATTTATAGAGTAGAAGTCAAACTTCTAGAAGGAATCCAATCTCTATCTCCAAGATAAAGCTTGGCAATTATCTCCTATTTTAATTTGAAACAAAATCTCCCATTCCCTTATCCTTAGTGTGGCCGGCCACCTTAGGGGATTCTCATCCCAGTGTGGCACCAATTTCCAAATAGGGAATGAAGAGAAAATCATCATTTATCCTATAGTCTAATTTTGACTCAAATTCAAATTCGAATTTAAGTCAAACTTAAATGAATTTGAATTCTGAATTGAACAACTTATCAAATAAGTTTAAATGGATAAATCTAGATGTGTTCAAATTCAAATTTAAATAATCACATTATTTAAAGTTAATTCTCAATTAATTATTTTCAAGTGTTTGATTTTAGAATTCCGTAATTTTAAAATTCCCATTTTGCCCTTTGTGTCTGGTAGAATTACTAGGACGACGCAGGGACTAATGGACCTATAATCCCGAGCTCCAATAAAATTAATAATTAATTAAACACTTTAATTAATTTATTAATTCTATTAATTCTAATAGTTACTCCACTATAAACTTGGAATTGCACTCTCGACATTATATATATATATAAATTACTTCTAAACTGTGAAGTGTCCATTTGATATTGTCATTGCATATAGATCAATCCTCCATAAATAATTCATAATTAGAGCCAGGGAGAATCCGTTAACCTCTCTAATTATATCTTTATCCTTGAGTACCATTGATTCTCTAATGGACAGTGATTCATAAAACACATTCATGAATTGGAGCTCCTACTGGTCTAAGTACCGAATCAACCCTCAAGAGAATTATTTATCTACTTCTTTCTGAAGAAGGTATGGATTCCATCTCGTATAATATCATTCCCAGCTATCTACTTCATCATGTCTCCAAAATACAAGGAATATGATTCAGGATCTCAGAATCTGTACCGAGTAAATCAAAAGACACAAATCCATAAATAAGAGTCTGTTAAGAACTCAGGATTAAGATCATTGTATATATGACCATCGGTAGACTCAATTAGAATTTCTATACTTAACGAAAATTATTAAAAATTCATATTGTGTCTGTGTCCTTGTTCCACATAATCTCATTATGCAAAATACACTCATTCAATATCTCACCATATTAACAGTGCGGATAATGCTGTTCCATTCTAAATGGGAATGACATGTATTGATAATGTTTTAATTAAAGATTCTGAGCTTTAATTAAATTCATTATGAACATTGCTTTTTGATTATTATCCTTAAACATTATCCTCTTGTATATAATACTTATATACAATGCTTAAGGTCACATAAATAATCATGCAATTTTCATTAATATTCGTAAAATATTCATAAATATATGCACATAAAATAATGACTAAACTCTTTTATTAAATAAATAATAAATATCCTATTACATCTCATGCTTCTAGGACACTATTCCCAACAAGTATTTCAAACAAACTATTAGTAAGAAGTTAAAAGATACTATCCAGATTATTTCAGTCATAACTCCAGAGTCGTGTGTTTGTGCCCCAAACCATAACCTTCATACCACTGACCATAACACATGCAGATTTGAAAAATTCACCAAGTAGAAGTCTCAACTCCATTGATATGAGGGGTGTCAGAAATATTTGAGTGCTAAAATTCACCAAGTAGAAGTCTCAATTTCATTTAGGTGAAACGGAAATTTATAGAAACGAACAAAGAGCCAAAAAAAATGCATAGGAAAATAAATTACTCTTCTTTTTTTTTTTTTGTCAAGAGACAACCTGCAATAATGAAGTGAATGTAGAAAGGTGTTCTTTTAAGAAACAACTATATAGCATCAAATGTGATTAACACCAAACTACAGGATCTGTGAAATGTTGCTCTTGCTCAGTTTTTTTTTTTCTTTTTAATAGAAATAAGGCTCTATTACATAAGATCATTCCTATTTAACCCAAAATCCATCCCTCAAGCATATGCACCAAGCATACCACTAACCATGTAATGATGTTCTAACAGTGATTTTACTAGGTCAAAAGATTAATCAAGGTTCAAAAGTCATTTTCTCTACTCTCTTAACTCACCAAAAATCAAGCACTTAAACTCAGAAATTTTCTCAGCTGACATGCATTAACATCCATCTGACCACAAGGTTTAGCACGTGCAAAAAGAAACTCTGGGAATTATTCCTTAGTAACCAAGACAACAAAAATCGACCCAAACTAAACATTTTGAAATCATACTCAGATAACTTCGCAAAAATGTTACCCCAAATATCAACATGACAAAAATCACTCTTACGCTTGAATATGCTCACCACCCCCAACCAAAATCAGACAGTGTCATCAGTGCCAAAAATTATGAAAATATAGAGAAAGAAGATACCTAGATGATGAGCATTCCACATATGAGCATATCTTGAGCTTCTTGATATGATTCTCCAAAAACACACATAAAAAAATGTAAAAAGAAACAAAGAAAATAGAAAATGAAAATATGGTATAGGAGATGTGAGCGAACTACTCGGGGCTGGTAAACGGGGTCGCCGAGAATGATTTCTTCAACCTGGTTCACACACTCTAAGTAATTCTTCAGACACTGGTCATTTACTTTGAAGATTCTCCCATCGGTCGGGTCCTCAACCTTGACTGTACCATTGGGAAAAACGTGTTTTACTACGAACGGGCCAGTCCACCATGACCTCAACTTACCGCGGTGGAGATGCAAATAGGAATCATAAAGATGAACCTGTTGAGTCAGCTCAAAATTCTTCCTCAGGATCTTGTCATCAGCCGCTTTCATTTTTACCTTGATCCTGGAATTGCGCTCTTTCAGCATGTCGATCAATCGTTGTTCTTGCAATGCATCGAGTTTAGATGAGATGAACGTATGTTCTAAGCCTTTAGGTAGTTGGGCTAGCTTGACTTTTGGGGCCTCCCCGATGGATGATTTTGATTTTTCTCTTTCTATCGGGAGCTCCTCAAAACATGGTGGCCCAAACTTGGTTTCTCTGTCCTGTGATTCTTTGAAAGTGGTAGAAATGTTAGCCAGCTCACAAGGACCGGAACTCTCAGATATAGATTTTTGGAGAAGTTTTTCAAGATCATTCGAGTCATATCCTAGTTTAACCTTCTCCTTGACGAGCATGTTTATCATGAAAGTTTACTAACACTCGTCGTCATCACGTGGTTGTTTTTGAATATGAAAGATATTTACCTCAAGGGTCATATTCCTGAAAGATATCTTCATGAGACCATTCCTACAATTGATAAGTGCGTTTACTGTGGCAAGGAAAGGTCTTCCTACAATGATGGGGATGCATGACCCCATATTCACCACGGATTGTGTATCCAAGACAAGAAATACCACGGGGTAATAAAACTTGTCGACTTGCAACAAAACATCTTCCACTATTCCCTGTGGTCTCTTAATGGATCTATCGGCCAGTTGCAGAACCATAGATGTGGGCTTAATCTCTCCAAGACCTAATTGCGAGTAGACTGAATAAGGCATGAGGTTAACGCTCAATCCTAGGTCTAGTAACACTTGGCTGAATTCGTGTGTCCCAATCTGGCAGGAAATGGTGGGACAAGCAGGATCATTATACTTTGGTAGTGTCTTCTGCTCAATCACCGCACTTACTTGTTCCGTTAAAAATGCAGTCTTCTTTACATGGTGCTTTGTCTTTATGGCGCATAGATCCTTTATAACCTTGGCGTACGCCAGTACTTGCTTGATCACATGTAGTAAGGGAAGATTGATCTTCAAATGTGTCAAGTGCTCCAGGATCTCACTTTGATTTTCCGGCACTTTCCCAATAGGTTGGAGAGCTTGGGGGAAAGGCACCTTTACCGAAATTTTTGTAGGCTCTTCTTTCTCCTGAGCCGATTCTTCATGTGTCTAAATTCTTAGCACTTCGAGTAGAGATGGCGTTAACTTCCTTGATATTTTGACCTTCATAGTTGGAAGTTTGAGCCATGTGTTGCCCTCTCAAATTGGACTAGGCTTGTGATGGAAATCTACCGCGCTCCTGAATGTTAAAGCTTTAATCAGCTTTGTGATCTGGCTTTTGATTTCCTTATTCTCTTCTACCAGTTGCGTGAGCATCGAATCAACCCTTTATTCATTTTATTTTGCGCCTCTATCAAAGCTTTTAGGGTATCCTCTAGAGAATTTCCTTTCGGTGCATGTTATTCTGAGGCGCCAAATATGTCCTTGGTGGATGAGATTGTTGCTATGATCTCCATTGCCCTCTAGATGATTGTGCATGTTGGTTCGTATCTCTCCAACTGAAGTTTGGTGGTTTTTCCAACCAGGATTGTAAGTTTCTGAGAATTGTCCGTAAGGCTCCTCGTATGTGCCCAATGCATTGCACTGTTCACATATACCCCTTTTATTTGGCTTAAAGTGTGGCAATCCTAAGCTAGATGGCCCCGCCCACCACAAATGAAACATGGCTCTTATGCCCCTATCCTTGCCACCATGTGGATTCCTTTACTATCTTTACTTTTGAGGGCCTCGATTTGCTTTGTCAAAACTTCAAGTTGAGCCTTGAGGCTGTCCTCTTCCCTTAATTGAGAAACTCCAACTGGTCGGGACCTATTGGTGCTCTCAGTAGCACTCTGTCCAGTCCAAGTATGAGCTTTCTAAGCTAACTCATTCAGATACTCAATAGCTTCGCCAGGATCCTTTTGGAGAAAATCTCCATTGCACATCATTTTGACAAATGGCGGTGCATTCAGTGGGAACATGATGCAAGATGGGGTGGTCGTGCGCGTTGCGTGTAGGTAATCTTACAACGTCCTCTGCTGAACGTCCGCATGTTGTGCCATTGCGAATAGATTTTCAAATGCGAATTCCAATGACGAGTGTGAAGACAGAGGTGTAGAAGACGAGTCGGATAGAATTTCACTAGGGGTTTCTAAGTCTGGATGTTAAGCGAATCTCCCTAGCTCGTCTCTATACCGATGCATTCACCTGAAGCGGCTTCTTTTTTTATTTTTTTTATTTTTTATTTTTTAAGTTTTAATCAAAAAAAGAAAATAATTATATAGTAACGTAAATTGTAACCACCGAGAGTACTCCCAGGAAAAACTATAGCTCTTGGCTCAATGAATAGTCTACTAGACGGAGCAACGTTCCCAAGAAAGATTGGTGGGGCGAGGCCCACTTAAGTACCAACTTTCCTGAACAGAACTTCCTCAATTGTACTTTCCACGTAACCACACAATTATTCTCAAAATTAATTATTAAATTTTATTGAATAGATTTTGAAATGTAATCTAATTAATGGAAACTATTCCTAAAGTCAAAAGCCTAAATCTATCAAATTAAGAAATTCGTAAATTAAGAATAGTCAATTAATTACAATCCTAATCATAATCCTATAAATTAATGAAAACTATAAAATGAAAATTTGAATTAGGTAACAATATAATAGTTAACAATTAAATTATACAAATAAGGAAATAAAATAAAATCCTAATTTATCAAAAATAAAAAATTACAAAATCAAATCACAATCAATTTTAAAACTAAAAGAGAAAATAAAATTAGTAATAAAAACAAATCCTAAAAGTGTGGTTTTTTTTTTTTTTTTAGTAACACGAGAATGGAAACAAAAAAAATGAAAAAGGTAACTTTTTTTTTTTTTTTTGAGAAACTAAAGGCGTTAGGGAAAAAAAATCGTAGCAATTATAACTTAATGAATAAAGAAACGGCAGCTGACTTTTTTTTTTTTTTTTTTTTTTTAGGTTTTCAATAAGGGATGTTGGGAAAAAAAAAAAAAAAAAAAAAAAAAAAAAAAAAAAAGTTTACAGCAACTATATATTGAATACACACAAAAGTCTACAGCAACTTTTTTTTTTTTTTTGAAATAAACCGAAACAGACGATAATAATAATAATAATAATAATAATAATAATAATAATAATAATAATAATAATAATAATAAATGTATATTTATCTTTTTGGCTCAAAACACTACTGATCAGTCTTGCTAGTAGCACCTCCCCGGCAACGGCGCTAAAATTTGATTAACGCCCAAAAGTGATGTTCACAAGTGGTCAATTGTAGCACAGAAAGACGGTCGTATCTACAGAGAGATAACAAAATTGTTGTGTGGGAAAATGTGACAAAAACGTGGACCACCAAAATCACGACACGTGGCGACATGCGCTCCCTGCCAGATGCATAACCCTCGATGCTTCGATATCTCAAAATCAGCCGACGAGCCCAAAGCCAATGTCCAAACCGAAGCGATGACCCCATGTGGCGTCGACGGAACCAAAAGGTCCGAATTAAGGTGCTAAGGTCCCTCGAATGCAGAAAGGGCGCTCAAGGAGGACAAAAGAGGCTCAAAGCGGTGCCGGACGAGAGGATCATCCCCCACGAGGCATGGTTGGTTGCAAAAAAAGAAGAAGATCGGCCGACAAAGATTAATGACAAGATTACAAACCGCCACAGGGGGGACACAAAAGCATTACGGAGACTCACAGAGCCGTAATCGAAGACTAATCGTAAGAGTGAATAAAGGCCGATTAGTGGGCTACCGGGCTATCACCGGGCCTAAACAGAGAAGTACTTGAGTGCCTAAGCCTCACGGAGGAAAACCCCTTGTGAAGGCAATATTCGGCTATATAAGGAGAACCACCCCAATTGAGAGGGGGTCGGTGAATTAGAGGAAAAGAACCCACAAATACAAATTTCAGAATTGTAAACTCTCTCAAAGAAATACAAATCACAGTGGATGTAGCTCGATTTTATAGAGTGAACCACTATAAAATTTCTCTTGTGTTTTTACATTCAAGAAAAGAAAACACTAATTCCACATAGAAACTCAATAACCGCCGGTAAACCAAAGGGTGACTAGAGGTATCCTGGCTGGTTTATTGTTGGCGAAATTCTACCGTCAACAATTGGCGACTCCACTGGGGACCGAAAGCGTTCGACCCCCAATAATATAAAGCTGCAATCAGCCATCCACCCAAAGGGATATCAGGATGGAAGGAGATTTACGTCCAGACGGAAATGGAGTTCCCCGACGCACCACAACCGGACCCGAGACAGATGCAAGCTCAGATAACTGCCCTAACCGACCTGGTGCGTGGGCTAGTGACCGTGGTGGAGCGACTGGACGGAAGGAACTCCATGTCGCCGTTAGAAGATGCCCCGAGACCACAAGGACCCACCGTAATGGAAAATCCAAATCACGGTGAACATCCACACGTCTAAGAAGGGACCGGGGAGAGCGAGCACCGCCAGGGCCTTCCCAGGCCTCGGCCCACCCACTCTTCGGGCAGCCGGTTGAGAGATGCTGGGATCCGAGCCATCGAGGAGCTACCCCAAAACTGGGAGGAAACCTGCCGGAGACTTGGATCGCGACAGTGGCGGCCAGCTAGGTGGACCCATCGCTTAAAGGCCGGAAGTACGGGAGCTGTTGGTTCGGGCCCTCGACGGAAGAAGCGCTGGACCATCATGGAACGCATGGCCAACCTGGAAAGCGAGACTGACCGGGGATGTTGCGGGGCTGGAAAAGAATATTGGACGCAGGGTCAAGTGGTGAACGTCGACATTACACCCAGCCGCATTCACGACCACCCGTTCATCAGGGAGATAATGGCGTCCTCCGATTGGCATGTGTCGCCGATTCCACCCTATGACGGACGAGGAGATCCCGACACCATTTAGAGATGATACGGGACAGCTACGCTCTTGCACGGGTACGCCGAGGAGATCATGTGTGCCAAGCCTTCCGGAACCACTGACCGACCTCCGCCCGACGTTGGTTCCGGACTGAAACCAAACTCTATCTCCACCGGGATGAGTTAAAAGAGGCATTTTCCTCCAATTCATCGGGGTCAAGAAGTATGTGCCCTAAACAAAAACCCGACAACAATATACCGTGAAGCCAAACGAGACGTTGAGGGATTGGCTTCATGTGCACGGAGAGGTCGAGTCAGCGACGATGGATATTTCCGACAGGGAAGCCCCGATGGGGGCCTTGTCAAGCATAAAGAACAACTCCTTTCAAAGGGACCTGAACCGAAAACCCCCGCCAGCTACATAAAGAATTCCTTGCACGGGCGCAAGGATACATCAACGCTGGAAGAGGCAGACGCTAATGACCCCGATCACAGATCCAACAAGGGTAAGTGGGATCGAGCAAGGGTCGGCGCCACCAAGGCAAGACGGGAGGAAACGTCGAGGGAAGGAAGGGCGACAAGCCACCAGCCTCGACAATAAAGAACACCGGAGGCCAAGAAGCCGAGACAGGAGGATCCCCGCAGGCCTCGGCTGTTTAAAAATACGACACCTACCATGAACTAACGGGTAGCGCCGAGGAAATATTCAACCAGATAGGCCATGGAAACATGCTACGTACCGACCTGAGCCAATGAAGTTAGACCCTAACCAAGGAACCAAAGGAAATTCTGTAGGTTCCATGGCGAGGTCGGCCACCACACCAATGACCTGCTACCGACCTCAAGGATGAAGTAGAAAGAATAATCATGAGGGCAAGGCTGCGCAGGAATCAGGGACTGATCAAGGCCTCGTAACGACGGCCATGGCGGGCACAATGACGGTCGACGCCGAGAGGAAAACCACCGACCAGAAGATCGGGAGCCTATCGGCGTCATTCGAACAGTCCTCGGCGGCCCTTACATAGGAGGAGACACTCGGAGGTCGCAAAAGGACTACGCCCACGAGGCCAAAGGGGTCTACCAGGAGCGGTTTTGGAACGTCTCCGCCGCCAAAGCCCCGAGGCACAGCCACACTGATGTGGCCTTCAACGAGGATGACGCCAGCGGAGTTCACTTCCCCCACAACGACGCACTGGTAGTGGAAGCCACGATCGGGAACCACACCATGTGCCGGATTCTGGTAGACAACGGGAGCTCGGTGGACCTCTTATATTCCGACTGCTTAGACAAAATGGGGATTCCTAAGGAGCAGTTGGAGCGGACTACCAGGGCACTATACGGGTTCACCGGGGACTCCGTCATCCCTCAAGGAACTATCCGGCTACCGATAACCGCCGGAGAAAAGCCCCGGCAAGCAACAACAATGGCCAACTTCGTGGTAATCAAAGGAGGCTCCCAATACAACGCGGTCATCGGGAGACCAACCCTCCAGGCCTTGAGGGCGGTAACTTCCATTTACCACCAAAGATTAAATTCCCCACCCCGAATGGCGAGGGGAAATTAAGAGCAATCAATATGAGGCCAGGGTTGCGATCCGATGCCCCCGCGAGGGTATGACCAGCCGGGAAGACAAGAAATGAGAATGGTTCAACAAGGCCTCATCGAAGACATAGACCCCAGAGTTCAAGAGGAGGTTACTTGGTCCCAGCCCATCGAGCAGTTAGAAGAAATCAAGATTGACCACAATGGGGGCATCAAAATACTGAAGATAGGCTCGGACTTGACTCCATCCCTCAAAAGCGAGGTTGAGAGATTCCTTAAGCAGAACATGGATGTCTTCGCTTGGAACCATTCCGACATGGAAGGGATCGACGCCGAGATAATGTGCCACTCCTTAAACGTCGACCCCACATATCCTCCCAAACGCCAAAGACGCCGACCGATGAACCCGGAGAGATATGAAGCGCTGAGGGAAGAGGTCGACAAGCTGATTAATAATGGCTTCATCAGAGAGGCGCACTACCCACGATGGATATCAAATCCAGTTTTGGTAATCAAACCCAACGGGAACTGGAGAACTTGCGTCGACTTCAGCGACCTCAACAAAGCATGCCCAAAGGATGGCTTCCCACTTCCTCGGGTAGACCAAATGGTTGATGCCACGGCGGGACATGAGATGCTGAGCTTTATGGACGCTTATTCCGGGTACAATCAGATCCCCATGAATCCAGCCGACGAGGAGCACACATCTTTCATAACCGATAGGGGCCTTTACTGCTACAAAGTCATGCCCTTCGGCCTAAAAAATGCAGGGGCAACCTACCAAAGGTTAGTAAACAAGATGTTCGCTCAACAGATCGGCAAAACAATGGAGGTCTATGTCGACGACATGCTCGTGAAAAGCGCCAAGGCTAGCCATCACGTCGACCATCTGGGAGAGATGTTCGGTATATTGAGAAAATACCACATGAAGCTCAATCCCCAGAAATGTGCCTTCGGAGTTGGATCGGGTAAATTCCTCGGTTTCATGGTCAGCAGCCGAGGAATCGAGGCCAACCCAGAGAAGATCAAAGCCTTGCAGGATATGCGGTCACCAACCAAACCAAAAGAAGTACAGAGGTTGACAGGTTGCGTCGCCGCCCTGAATAGATTTATATCGAAGGCCACGGACAAATGTGTCCCTTTTTTTTTCGACGCTAACAAAGGAAATAAGCACTTTGAATGGACGCCACAAAGGCGAGGAAGCTTTTCAAAGGCCGGAAAGAACATTTGGCTTGTCCAAAACCAAATGCATTTGAGGAGCTTAGCCTATATATCTCTCAGATCTCAAGACGCCGTGAGTCTGTGATTTATAAGGGAAGAGGGGAAAGTGCAATTACCAATCTACTATGTGAGTAAACGGGCTTCGACGCCGAGTCAAGATACAGCGAAATGGAGCGTCTAGCTCTCGCCTTGATGATCGCCTCGAGGAAACTCCGCACTACTTCCAATCCCACATAATATGAGTCCTCACAAACCACCACGAGACAAGCCTTACAAAACCCGAGACCTCCTGGACGACTTCTCAAGTGGTCAGTAGAGCTAAGCCAGTTCGACATAAAGTACATGCCAAGAACCGCCATTAAAGGTCAAGCTCTCGCCGACTTCCTGGCTGAGTTTTCTCACAGACCAGCTTCCACCTCATCTGAAGAAGCCAATAATACAACATGGAAGCTTTACGTAGATGGGGCGTCGAGCGAAAACGGATCAGGGGCTGACATTCTATTGATCAGTCCCGAAGGCCACAAAATTACCTCGGGTACGGTTTAAATTTAAGGCTTGAACAATGAAGGTAATCTGAAGCCCCGATTGCGGACTACGCTTAGCAAAACACTTGAAAGTCGAGAGGATCAAGATCTACGGTGACTCCTAGTTAGTCGTCGCCCGTGTCAAGGAAGAATACCAAGCACTGTGGCGAGAAGATGGGGGGCCTATCTCGGGAAGACGAAGGAGGAGCTCGTCAAATACAAAAAAAATACGAGATATTCCAGATCCTCGCAACGAGAATGCAAACGCAGATGCGCTGGCAAAACTAGCAACGTCGAGGATGCGACACACTCAGGCGTCGTGCCCATTGAAGAGCTAGAGCGACCAACCATTGAAGAACTTGCGCAGACGCTCAATGTCCAAGAAGGAGAAAATTGGATGACTCCCCTCATTCAATACCTAATGGACGCACAGCTGCCGAATGATAAAGTTGAGGCCCGACGAATCAGGTATAGAGCCGCCAGGTATTTATTATACGATGGCTTGCTCTAC
Organism: Morus alba; assembly: GCA_012066045.3. Classification (NCBI taxonomy): domain Eukaryota; kingdom Viridiplantae; phylum Streptophyta; class Magnoliopsida; order Rosales; family Moraceae; genus Morus; species Morus alba. Next base: position 19,584,607 of record CP050224.2, read on the forward strand.
CGACGAGGCTATTCAACACCTCTACAATGGTGCTTGGACGACGACGAAGCCCAGAAGGTCCTCCAGGAAATACACGAAGGGGTCTGTGGCAATCATACCGGGGGACAATCTTTAGCACTAAAGGTCTTGAGGCAAGGATACTACTGGCCCACGCTAAAAAAGGACGCATTTCAATATGCCAGGCGATGCGATAAATGCCAGAGGTACGCCACAATTCCACGAGCACCCCCGGAGAAACTGACCTCCATTCTCAGTCTGTGGCCCTTCGCCAAATGGGGGATCGACCTAATCGGACCATTGCACCTCGCACCTGGGGGTTGAGGTTCGCAATTGTAGCGGTAGACTATTACACAAAGTGGGCAGAGGCCAAGGCCTTAACTACAACAACCGAAGCAGCCTGCACTAAATTCCTATGGGACCACATTGTGTGCAGGTTCGGGGTTCCCCACTCGATAGTCTTCGACAACGGAAAGCAGTTTGACAACGCTGCAACGCGCAAATTCTGCGAAGGTTTGGGCATCCGGAAGGACTTCTCGGCGCCAATTCATCCACAGTCAAATGGACAGGTCGAAGCAGTCAACAAAATACTTAAATATACTCTCAAGAAAAGACTCGATGACCTGAAAGGAAGATGGGCTGAGGAGCTTCCCAAAGTTTTATGGGCATATAGAACAACGAGTCGAACTACAACAGGGGAAACCCCTTTCTCCATGGCATATGGCGTTGAGGCTGTACTTCCTATAGAAATCGAGACGCCGACCCTAAGAACCGTTGTTCACAACGACGAGGATAACGAAGAGGGTCTAAGCGGAGAACTCGACTTGCTGGAGGAAAAACGACTCAACTCCCAATTACGTCTCGCCGCTTATCAACAACGAACGGCGCGATACTATAACAAGACGGTTCGGCAAAGAAGGTTCATCCCGGGAGACCTAGTATTAAAAAGGGTAACGCAAAGCACAAAACCTAAGAATACTGGTCCCCTAGGCCCAACTTGGGAAGGACCCTACCAAGATAAGAGAAGCTTGCGACCCGGCACATAACGTCTTAGAAAGCCTCGACGCAGTAAAGGTTCAACACCGTGGAACGCCGAGCAGCTAAAAATATACTACCAATAGCGTATGAAGTTGTTTACACATTTTATGTTTGTACATTCTTTACAAATGAAATAAATTGATGTGTTTTGCAGCATGAGATAGATTGATCCCCTAATAACGTGTTTGCTTGAAAGAAAACCCAAGGGTGTATTTAACCAACACGGGGGAAAATGAAGACACAACACTTAGTGAAATTCCAAGGAATTTCCTAAGACGACGACCCTAAGGGGTGACTTCGACGTCAGAATCCTCCAAGGAGGAAAGACGCAACACTTAGTGAAATTCCAAGGAATTTCCTAAGACGACGACCCTAAGGGGTGACTTCGACGTCAGAATCCTCCAAGGAGGAAAGATTCAACACTTAGTGAAATTCCAAGGAATTTCCTAAGGCACGACCCTAAAGGGTGACATCGACGCAGTAATCCTCCAAGGAGGAAAGACGCAACACTTAGTGAAATTCCAAGGAATTTCCTAAGACGACGACCCTAAGGGGTGACTTCGACGTCAGAATCCCCCAAGGAGGAAAGATTCAACACTTAGCGAAATTCCAAGGAATTTCCTAAGACGACGATCCTACAGAATGAGCTCGACGTCAGATCCTCCAAAGAGGAAAGACAACACTCAACAAATTTTGAGGAATTTTCTAAAGAAACGGGAAGAAAATAACGGACGATCAACAATCAAGGTATGAAATAAAAAACCATTGCTATTAAATAAAAATATAAATGTTGAAATACAGATAATAAAATTGTCTGAAAAGAAAAATTAATTACAAAAAGAGAAAGGAGGATCAATAACGGCGAAAAATAGCTCCTCAAGCCTCGTCGCCACCCTCATCGCCACCGGCTGCCGGCTCATCGTCGTCTGCCGCAGGAGGAAGCATCTCCTCATCAACGGCCGGAGTAGAGGAATTGTATAGGAAGCCCAAATCCCATTCGGGACGCTCCTTCCGGATAAGTTCGACGATTTGATCACCCGCCGACTGAAAGTCCTTATTGCGGATGTCAAAAAACTCTTAAGAGACTTTAAATTCCTCCAGCATCTCCGTCCGTCTGGCGTTGAAGACCGCTTCGGCCGCCGCCTCCGCCTCCAGCTTCCCCTCGGCTTTGCCCTCGCGGTAGCGATTCTCGACGTCGACAAGAGCCGCAGCCAGCTTTTTCTCGGACGACTCCAGTTGCCGGGTGAGGTTTTCTGTCTTGGCCTTTAGCTTGGCAAACTCACCTTCCAGACTTAGCAACTGGGCCGCTGCCAAATTCCTCTCATCGCGGGCCTCGTCCCTATTCTTGTTGGCCTCGTCAATAAGGGACTTTAACCCGGCCTCCAGCTCGTTCATCGCCTCCTGGCGTTCCTCAACCTTAATAAGGTCAAGAAGGTTGAGGAGAGAGAGGACCAGGCTCTGAAAAATCACAAAGAATTAAGACAGAACGCCAAACAATCTATTTTCAGAGAAAATGTGTATATACTTACATGAATCTGGAAGGAGATCTGCTTCCGCTGGCGATCGACCATAGATGACAGGGAGGCATCAACCCAGTGCGGCTTGAGACAGGACTCATACAGCGCCTGGAAGACAAGGGAAAAATGAGGCGGGAGTTTCAGCATCGCCTCAACCTCGGCGTCAGAAAGGTCCGACACCTGGAAATTCCCGTCCATCACCTTCCCCCCGGGAATCAGTATGCGCTCCCTCGGGCCCGGGGTGATGGGGACGTCCGGGACAAGCACTGCGGGCGTCCACCCCTTGCTCGTCGACGCATGGACGTCCGCCGAGGTATCAGTGCGCCGTCTCTTGTTTTTTCCCCGCTTCTTTGAGGCCCCTGCCTTCTCTTTCCCTTTGGCCGACGGCTGTGGGCTCGGCGGGGGCTGCGTGGCTAGAGGCGCCTCTTCTCTCGGCGCCTGTTCCCTCGGCGCCTGTTGAGGGCTTGGCGTCGGCCGTGGGGCCCCAGGGAGTTGGATCCTCAGAGACGCCATCTCTGACAATGAGAAGAAGTAAAAAAAAAAAACAAAAAAAAAAGAGAAGGGAGGCGTCGAGAGAAGGAGTTACCTTCGTCGTTTAGATGAAAATATTCACGGACGGTGTCTAAGTCTGAGGGGTCGGGGAGATCGAGGATCAAGCCGGACGCTCGGAGGTTCTCCTCGGTAAGGAGGTTTCTGATTTGGCGAGCCTCCGAAGGAAGGGAGAAAGCTTCCTCGATCCTCTCTAAGCTATTTGCCGAGAACTTCGGCCGGTCGTGGTTAACTACACAATGGAAGGCGCGTCGTCAATACGAAAGAGAAAAGAAGGACAAGTCACCTTAAAATGCAATCTATGTGACTTACTCATCTCCCCAAACGACGATCGAATCAGCCTTCGTGAGGACGGGCGGTCATCGGGGTGAAAGTTGAATGGCCCCGAATCATGAAGAACATGGGCTTCCACCCATGAGACGCACGAGGATGCCCCAAATGAGTTTCCCGAGTCGCGGGGCTGGGCTCTCCCATGACCGCCAAGAATACCACCCGTCGCACTTGGCGACATGGCATAACTTGTACATGAAATGTAACTCCTCCAATGGAGTTCCATGTCGAACTTCCGGTGCCACAGACCTGTGCCCCGCATGGCAAGTACCTGGTTCGGCGCCACTGGCAGAGAGATGCCATAGAAATGGCAAGTATTCCCTTAACGAAGGGATGAATCGGAAGAGTCATCCCCGCCGCTATCGCCTCGTAAACCGGAAGGTACCCAGTCGGGCGGCATGCTGGTCCTCGAATGTTTATCGTGAGGAGGTATCGAACCACCTCCCGTCGATATTTCCTTCCTTCACAGCCCGGATAATGTCCTTATTCCGACCCCAACGGTACGCCGCCTACCGTGAAGGAAGGTCTATCCGGTCACCACCATAGCGCCAGAGGGGCGTTTACTGCAACATCCACCCCGCTAACACTGCCCCGGTAAAAGGGATCTGCTCGATCCTTCGTCCACCACCTCCTCACCGCGAACTCGCTCCCTAAAGTCGCCGATCGGCTCGAATCTTCCTCGACGCCTTCAATATAACTAGGGTAAGAGCCGACACTAGACGACGAGGAGCTTCCTGAAATCTCCACCACTGAAGGAGGGTCAGAGCGAACAACGGAAGAAGAATCCTCTCGACTGCTAGAGTTTGGAGCCATTGTTCTGACAAATAAAGGACAAAAAGCTAAGTTAAAACCCTAACGTCGAGAGGAATAAACGACGACTGCTCTAAACGTCGATCATTTATGGCATAAATGGAGACGAGGAGTGTTCATGGGAACCACGGGTTCCCAGAATCCAGAAACTAAAGGCAAAATCCAACAAACAGTCAACTACGCGTACGTAAAAACCAGGTTATCCAGTGCGACAGAAAGGTAAGTTTTCCTAAACTAAACAATATTCCCATTTTCGGTGTACATACATTCTCACATTCCAGATATGCAAAGAAAAATCCTGCGAGTAAAAGCCGAACGAACGAAGGTCTCGAGAACTCACCGGAGAATGGAGTGGAAATGGATTTGTGACGAAGTACACCGAGAAGGATGGGAAGAGCAACGTCGGAAGTCCGGCAAGAGAAGCTCTGATGCAGTGCAGGGATTTCAACGGAAGAACAACGAGAGTTTCGAGTTCGAAGTTTTGAAAGTTCTAAAAAATGGTTCCCGGATTTTCAAGGGGATATTTATAGGCAAAATCTATCCTCGACCCCCAACCGTTGGATGAAGATTTCAAAATCCCACGGGTCGGGATTTCCGCACGATCTAGCGGTCAAAAAATTGGGCGGAAATCGAAAGGACGCAGATCTAATCGCAAGGGTCGACCTCTCAAGAACGGATGCCATCATTAAAGTCGAATAATCGACGCGACGGCCATGTTCCCGAACCCGCCGAGCACTCATTGCGAAAAAGAGGTTCGGGGACGGTTTCCCACACCCAAAACACGAAGGAGAGAACCGAGCCTAGAGGTCGAGGCCACCAAAAGAGGAACCCTCGACCTGGGGGGTAGCTGTTGTGTGGGAAAATGTGACAAAAACGTGGACCACCAAAATCACGACACGTGGCGACATGCGCTCCCTGCCAGATGCATAACCCTCGATGCTTCGATATCTCAAAATCAGCCGACGAGCCCAAAGCCAATGTCCAAACCGAAGCGATGACCCCATGTGGCGTCGACGGAACCAAAAGGTCCGAATTAAGGTGCTAAGGTCCCTCGAATGCAGAAAGGGCGCTCAAGGAGGACAAAAGAGGCTCAGGCGGTGCTGGCGACGAGAGGATCATCCCGTCGAGGCATGGTTGGTTGCGTGCAAAAGAAGAAGATCGCGACAAAGATTAATGACAAGATTACAAACCGCCATTGGGGACACAAAAGCATTACGGAGACTCACAGAGCCGTAATCAAGACTAACTTAAGAGTGAATAAAGGCTTTGATTAGTGGGCTCTTTGGGCTATCACTGGGCCTAAAAAGGAGGAGAAGCACTTGAGTGCCTAAGCCTCACGGGAGGAAAACCCTTGTGAAGGCAATATTCGGCTATATAAGGAGAACCACCCCAATTGAGAGGGGGTCGGTGAATTAGAGGAAAAAAAGAACCCACAAATACAAATTTCAGAATTGTAAACTCTCTCAAAGAAATACAAATCACAAAGTGGATGTAGCTCTGATTTTATAGAGTGAACCACTATAAAATTTCTCTTGTGTTTTTACATTCAGTAAAAGAAAACACTAATTCCACATAGAAACTCAATAACCGGCCGGTAAACCAAAGGGTGACTAGAGGTATCCTGGCTGGTTTATTGTTGGCGAAATTCTACCGTCAACAAAAATAACAAGAAAGATTAGCAAAATAAGAGAGTTAGAGAAAAATAAATAATAAGGGATTTAAAGAAAAAGAAGAGTTTTTGAGATTTTTGTTGCAAATAAAAAAATAGAGAAGATTAGTGTGGAGAAAATTCAGTAGTAAAAACGGTAAGGTGTCGAGAATCCCTAATGTTTTGTTCACTAATCCAAGTCTTGATTCACAAAACAAAAAGATCGAATAAATTAAATCTCTATGTTGACTCTGAAAATAATATTATTATAAGTTATCCAAAATCGACAATATATCAAATTGATAATATTGCAGTAAAAGACAATTTGAAAAATAATTGAACAACAAAACAATGCATGACAGAATTACATGAGAAAAGCGTGACTGAACTTCTATAAAAATTGATACACAATATTTTGAAAAGTAATGGAAAGATAGATGAGATTTAATTCATTGAGATATTAAATTTACAGCACAAGGAATCAAAAGTCTGAATTGCCTCACTCAACAAAAGTTTATCTCTAACCTCACCAAGAGAACCCTAGCGTAGCTTGCAAAACATTCTCACAAGTTCTAGAGGGAAAATATGAGACTGACAGCAAGACGACAGAAAACTGAATAATAAAAGCTTCTGAAAACCTTAGGCAAACCCTCTTATTTATAGTGTTTAGAGGTTGTCTGTCAAAAAAGGAAACAAATAATAAAAATAGAAAATTACAAAAGAAAATAAAATAAAATAAAATTACACATTGTTGGTTGCCGAATCGAATTCGGCGATGGAAGCGTGGTAAACAACGGATCGTGTATAACAAAAATTTTCATAAAAATTTTGAGATACTCTATAGATTATATTAATTTATACACGACTAAATTAATCCCATTAATTTATATTGTTCAATAATCAACCGAAAAATGCTTGGAAGCCGATTCGGATGATAACTTGAATTCTTTGACCACGAACAGTCCTTGCTCCAAGCTTTGTGTTTACAATACCAAAGTCTTCCATGTCGATTCCTTGATTCCACGTAGACGTGCGTGTAGGCACACGTGAGACAAAAACAGATTTCTTAAACGCTCGAATTTTCACAAACACCAACGCATGCACGATGTGAAATTTTTTGGAGAAAAAAATATTTTGCTCTCTTTTTTCCTTAGAGAATACTGGCCACATAACTCTTAGGGCAGAAAATATGTTTGAAAAATTGTGTCTACAATTTTTTATCTTTCTCATATTTAAAGAGTAGAAGTCAAACTTCAAAATAGAATCAAATCCTTATCTCCAATTTTGAATTTGGAACAAAAAATTCCTTCCCCTTATCCTTTAAGTGGCCGGCCACCACCTTAGAGTTTCACCCTGTGTAATGACCGGGAAAATTTTAAGTCTCATCCGGACAGTCCGGTATTTGACCGTAATTCTTCCCGGAATGGAAAGTAGTAGAAATATTGATGTAATCAGGAAAGTATTATGTAGAAACTTTATATACGGGGTAAAATACCCGAAGAGTGTAAAGTTATAATACGAATATTTTTACAGAGAAAATTCGTAAATATCAGTTGTGAATAGTGAAATATCGGTTAAAAGTTAAAAATTTTAACAGGTATATTTTAGTTATGAAAAACTGAAATATTTGGTAAATGACCAAATGACAAGTTAGAAAAAGAGTAGAAATATTAGAAGTAAGGAAAATGGTAAAAGTTCCTGAAACAGAATTTTCCCGAGTTAGCTAAAGCAGGAAACTGCAAAAAAAATGAGTACTGCGAGGGTACGCGTTTTAGGCAATTCTGGATCGTTTAAAATGAAAATTTTAGAAAAAGAAATTGACTATTGAGATACCCAAGAGAAATGGGCCGAATATGAGAAATTTGACCCAGGGTGCTCGGCAGTCCAGAAAAGCAGTATAGAACCTGTACCAGGTGTGAAATTATCGGTACCGAAAAGAGACTCGTTTTGAAAAACGGAAAGTTTGGTCTCGACCAAAAAAATTTGGGGAACATGGAACCACTTAAATTAAGTGTTAAACTTAATTAGAATTAGTGAAATTAAATTATGGGAATTAAAGTAATTTCTCTAATTTAATTTTAGAAAGTAATGTGAGATATTATTAAAAATATTATTAAAATATTCTATTATGCCTTAAAACGTGAAGGAAGGGAAATTAGAAGCATTATGCTCTATTTTCCTAAGTGTGGCCGAGAGACTAGAGAAAAGAAAGGGAAAAGAAAGAAAATCAAGGGAAAATCAAGAAATCACCTGTTTTCGCTGAAATTTCTTCCGTTCAGTCCGGTAGAAACATAACCCGAGGCATTCTAGCGGAGAATCTCAACTTTTCAAGGTAAGATTTCGGATTTTTCATAGAAACTACATGCTTTTTTCGTTTTGATGAAAAGTAACTCATCTCGAAAAAAATCTATAAAACTGAAAAACGAAACCGAGGTTTTGTCGGGGACTATGATACGAGTTTAATGTGCAAGTATTGAAACGATTGAACAAATTTTTTTGGATTAACACTAAAAATCCGGAATACACTAGAAATGGAGAAAAAGTGTTGTTGTTCATTTTATGTTGGAATTTGTGTTCAGGAATGTGAATCTGGACTACAGGTACCGAAATCAGAAGTAGAACGAGTTATTGAAAACTCGGGAAACTAGAAAAAACAAGGCAAAACTCTGCCGAAATTTCTAAAACCTACTTAGTAAAGCATTGAATTAAGAATTCAACCCTCGAGAATGAGTAACAGTTATAAAACTCGAAAGTGAATAGATTATGCTTCGGAAACCGAGATACACGAATAGGTGTAATTTGCCTGTTGAGCTAGAATTCGGCCTAGAGGGGTTAAGTTAAAAAATGAGTTGAAATTTGGATTTAGGAATCCAAGTATGAGAAATTTTGATGCTTGGAATAGGTGGTTAATATCTATTTACATGAAACAGGTTTTGGCACGAGAGCCGAAGCAACGAGAAAGAACTTCCAGCAAGTGGGAATCCTAGCAGATTAACGGTAAGTATAGACATTTATGTTTGTCTGGACTCGAGTAAGCTGTAGTTAGACTTAGAACTATGAATTTACTTATGTTCCTAAGTCTATGTGATTACATGTGATTATACGTGTTTGGAGGGCTTAGTGCTCTAGATTGTAGAAGGGCGACATATGGTTACCCTCTTGCACAGTTAAAATATGCAAGAATTATTATGCATTTTATGTTATCATGTGCACGTAGAGAAACGTTGCATATCATTCAGTAAAGAAAAAGACTGACGGGTCGTCGGCCTCCGCAAGGGAGGGAAATCTCACAGAGTAGAGATTCCGACTAGACCAGCCAGTAAGAAATGACCACTAAAGTAAAAGGCTGACGGGTCGTCGACCTCCGCAAGGGAGGAAAATCTCAAAGAGTCGAGATTCTGACTAGACCAGACAGTAAGCAGGGGCCCAGGTCCACAGAAGTAAGAACAAAAAGATAGAAAGCAGTTTAAAGCATGTTTCACACGAGCATGTTTGCATCATAACTCTTAAGGTAATTTTTATTAGTTTATGATGTATGCATGTTTATACTTGCTGAGCGTTAGCTCATCAGTTTACTCTTGTGCAGGTAACAAAGGTAAGCAGCCAATCATATAGTGGTTTGCTTGATAGACAGGAGGAGGCAAGGGTGGCGAAAATGTCATGGGTACACGGGAGTTGTCTCTACTACGCTCGCTTAGAAACAATTTTTCACTGCAAATTAATGTAATATAGAATACTAGTGTGTATGTTCAGTTCTAAGAAGAAGATATTACAACCATTGTCTTAGTAAAGAACAACGGACTGTAATAAGTTAAGACAAGTTTTCGGGAACTAGTTTGATATCCGAATCCTTAAAGTAATAGCAAGATATGTTATTAGTGTAACAACATAACATGTTAAGAACCCGAGGTTAAAGTAAAGAAAAAAAAAATTACCCGCATATGAACGCAAATTAAAGAGACAATAGTCTAACAACAAATAATGGATTAGACTATAACTTAGCCTATTAGTAGTAGTATAAGGAATGGCGACCGTGCCGCGAGGGCGTGGGTCATCTCAGTTGGTATCAGAGCAGCGTTCCTACTCCTGCCATGACAAGTCCCGCACCTATGCTTATGCGCAGTCCAGGTAAATTACTTTATGAACTGAAACTGAGAATTGCTTATTTCTTTTTGCAAGACAGAACAGGTACTAATGGATCAATCGTATCCATCATCCCGATTAGCACCCAGTCCACAGGAGAATACATTGTGGGAACGGGTAAGAATGTTTCTAACCTCACGGTTCCGCCAAACAGAGAGGTCGGTACCCACTCCTGCTAGATATAGTCATCCACCAGTGGATTGGGAGTTAAGGGCTCTAGAGCCCATGGCGGCCGAGGCTTCACACCGAGCAAGGAGAGTCATTTTGACTACAGGTCTAGCTGCAGCTAGGTTCTACACCTGTAATCCACCTTCCTTTGATGGGCTTTCACATCCCACCAGAAGTAGGGATTGGCTGCACCGTGTCGAGTACGTGATGCAAGTCTGTGACATAGCTCGAGAGGAGTGGATTGTACTCGCAGCGAGTCTGTTAGAGGGCAATGCCCCTATCTTTTGGCAAGCTTTGGATAAGGACGAAATAGCAGAGATGCAATGGGAATAGTTTTGCCACATGTTGAAGCATCAGTTTCTTCCCCAAGTCATGCCATCAGAGTTGGCACCACAGCAGAGTGGAGACACACAGAGCCAGGTGAGTGTAGTCGTGACCTACACCAAAGCTCGAGAGTTATCATACAAGCTGAGAGGGCTAGTATGAGATCGGATGAGGCCGTTGTAGCCTATATAGCGAGAGTTTTGACAGAGGTACTAGCTCCGAATCAAATTTTTAATCTAAGTGAGGAGGAGTGGTGTCAGATCCTATGGAGAGGTCTGACGGAAGAGTACCAACATCGGCTAGTTCCGCGATTGGATCAGACCCTCACACAATTTATTGCCGAGGTGAAGCATTGTGAGCGCCAGCTGCTAGAGGAGAGGACACGGCCAGCGGCGGTTAGGCAAGACTTCCCGTTGTCCAATACCCCTATTAGGAGATATGATGTAGAAGCCACTACCTCTCGACAACAACCAAGACCCGACATAGAGGCAGCGGATGAGCCTATGGCCGTTCGGTGAAGATGGACCTACGTTGGGACCATTCGTGAGGAAGCTAGTGGTAACCCTCAATCGGATCCCGAGGAGGATTCGGAAGAAGACCCCGAGGAGGATCCAGAGGAGGATCTTGAGGAACACTTAGTTGATGAGGATTAAGTTAGGACTTAGCGTCTTATTTATTTGAATATGATGCAAGGTTATGTAAATAGTATTGAGAAACTTAGACTAACGATGTTTTATGTATGATGTGATATGTATGAAATGGGACATACATAATAGATTTGAATGAAAGGCTTAAAAACCTTTACTTTTGTGATGATTTGTATATGATGTGATATGCATGATATGGGGCGTGCATAATAGGAGAACATATAGAATGTATGTCTTGCTAGTTGATATGAGAATGAATGATAGTTTAAAGTATTACAAGTCAAGGAACTTTTGAAGCGGTTCTTTTTGCACTTAGACTAACGATGTTGCCCTTTCGATTTAATATAGACAAAACAACATGGTTCGTACACGTCCAAAGAGAACACAAGCATAATAGAATCCTCCAGCACCAGACCTAGCTGAAGAAGTAGCAGGTCTAAGGGGGCAAATAGCAGCCCAGGCTGAGGAAAGTAGACAGTTACGAGAATTGCTTACCCAGTTGATACAGGGTCAGCAGATTGGAGGAGCACCCCCTCCGCAGGCGGTTCGAGCACAAACCGACCAACTTGAGCGACCCGCAGAGAGGGTTGAACCGCAAGAGCCAGTAAGGAGTGAGATGGGGCACCGAGAAATGGTCCTAAGGGAACCATTGTATGTGAGGTTTAAGAGAATAGCACCTTCAGAGTTCGATGGATCAACAGATCCACTCGAAGCTGAGGAATGGTTAGCATCCATTCAGACAATGTTTGAGTTTATGGAACTCACCGACAGGGAGAAGATTCAGTGCGCGGCTTTCGTATTAAAGAAGGATGCCCGCTATTGGTGGGAATCAGTGTGCGCCAGAAGGAATGTGAGAGAGATGTTGTGGGATGAATTCCTATGGGAATTTAACCGTAAGTATTACAACTTAGAAGCCCTGAAGACTCAGCAGAATGAGTTCAACAATTTCAAGCAGGGCGACCGGACAGTTGTAGAAGCATGTCGACGATTTGATCAGTTGGCACGACTATATCCTTAGTTGGTTCCAACAGAGGAAGAGAAGGTTAGGAGGATGGTTAATATGCTCTGAGGAGATATAACCACCGTCGTGGAAAGTGGGGAGTATCCACCAACCACGATAGCCGATCTAGTGAATCGGGCAATACGTGCGGAACATAACATTGCCAAATCTAGAGAGGAACGTGCTAAGATGTGGGAAGACAAGAAGAAATAGAGAGAAAAGGCACAGGCACCCACTAAGTAGAGCTCCGGTGCTAATCCACAAAGCCAAGGAAGCCGTAGCGACCAGGGATCGAAACCTAGACAAGGGAACTAGCAAAACCCCAGCAAGAGGAAAGGGAATCGCAATCAGAATCAACGAAAGCCCCAACAGAAGTAGAAGCTACTCCACAAGCCAATGCTCACTTAATGACGTACACTAAGGAAGAAGCTGACGAATGTAAATCCGGGACAAATGTGTGTTATACGTGTGGACATAAGGGACATTATGCAAGGCAGTGTCCGTTCAAAGCAGAATCTCTTGGAATGGCTCCACAAAGGCCACCAGTTCCACAATTCCACGCCATGCAAGCACAGAGGGTATTCTTAACCCCTCAGCTAAACAGAGTAGAAGCTACTCCACAAGCCAATGCTCACTTAATGACGTACACTAAGGAAGAAGCTGAGGCAGGCACGTCTAACGTAGTGACAGGTCAGCCTACTGTTGCCCATGTCCCTGCACGAGCATTATTTGATTCAGGGGCCACACATACATTTGCATCAATAGAATTTGTTAAACGAATACTACACCCTTAAGAGAGGATAGGGCAAGCCTTTAAGATAGCACTACCATCGGGTGATGTGTTGTTGTCTAGTCACTGGTTACGTCACGTACCAGTAGAGATAGCAGGAAGAGAACTAAGTGCGGCCCTAGTTTTACTAAACTTAGTAGATTATGATGTGATCCTAGGAATGGATTTTCTTGGAAAGTATAATGCTACAATAGACTGTAGAAAGAAAAAGGTAGTTTTTCAGTCAGAAGGAGAGCAGATCTTTGAGTACATGGGTTCCACATCAGGGACACCCAGACGTTTTATTAGTTCCCTAGAAGCCCGATGATTGATGTATAGCGGATGCACTGGATATTTGGCGTATGTGGTGGACAGGAACCAAGAGGGTAAACATAAACCAAAAGACATTCCCATAGTCAAGGAGTTCCTAGACGTTTTTCCAGAGGAACTACCTGGACTTCCTCCAGATCGGGAAATAGCTTTTGAGATAGAGCTTTTCCCCGACACCGCACCAATATCCAAAGCACCGTACAGGATGGCTTCAGCGAAACTGAAAGAGTTGCGGGTTCAACTCCAAGAGATGTTAGACAAAGGCTTCATTAGACCGAGTTTCTCGCCATGGAGAGCTCCGGTCCTCTTTGTCAAAAAGAAGGATGGCACGCTTCGGATGTGCATAGATTATAGAGAGCTGAACAAAGTCACCATCAAGAACAAGTACCCATTGCCACGAATCGATGACTTGTTCGACCAGTTAAAGGAAGCTACCACTTTTTTGAAGATTGGCCTTCGATCGGGGTATCATCAGCTTAAGATTAGAGAAGAAAACATTTCCAGAACGGCATTCAGAACTCGGTATGGACACTATGAATTCTCAGTGATGCCGTTTGGACTTACAAATGCCCCAGTGGCGTTTATGGACCTTATGAACAGAGTCTTCAGAGAGTATTTAGACAAGTTTGTTATTGTTTTCATTGATGACATCCTTATATACTCACGAGATCCACATGAGCACGCAGAACATTTGAGGATCGTACTACACACATTGAAGAAACATAAGCTATATGCAAAGTTTTCTAAGTGCGAGTTTTGGTTAGATAAAGTCCACTTCCTCGGACATGTAGTATCTAAGGAAGGAATCACCATGGATCCGGCAAAGGTTGAAGCGGTTGAGAAGTGGTCAGTTCCAAAGAGTGTTACGGAAATTCAAAGTTTCCAAGATTGGCAGGGTATTACAGAAGGTTTGTGGAGGGATTTGCTCATCTTGCGGCTCCTCTCATAGCCTTAACCAGACAAGATAGATGGTATGAATGGACAGATAGATGTGAACAGAGTTTCAGGGAGATCAAAAGAAGATTAATTAGTGCCCCAGTACTCACGATCCCAGAAGAGGGAGAAAAATTTGGCATCTACAGTGATGCCTCAAAGACAGGACTAGGAGCCGTGTTGATGCAAAATGGCAAGGTTATTGCTTACGCATCTCGACAACTGAAGGATCACGAGCGTAATTACCCAACGCATGATCTCGAGTTAGCCGCAATACTTTTTGTGCTCAAGTTATGGCGGCATTACCTATATGGGGTTCAATGCCAAATTTGTTGGGAATGGTGTCCTAGAAGCATGAGATGTAATAGGATATTTATTATTTATTTAATAAAAGAGTTTATTCATTATTTTATGTGCATATATTTATGAATATTTTATGAATATCAATGAAAATTCCATGATTATTTATGTAACCTTAAACATTGTATATAAGTGTTATATACAAGAGGATAATGTTTAAGGATAATAATCAAAAAGCAATGTTCATAATGAATTTAATTAAAGTTCGGAATCTTTAATTAAAACATTATTAATACATGTCATTCCCATTTAGAATGGAACGGTGTTATCCGCACTGTTAATATGGTGAGATATTGAATGATTGAATTTCGCATAATGAGATTATGTGGAATAAGGACACAGACACAATATGAATTTCTAATAATTTCCGTTAAGTATAGAAATTCAAATTGAGTCTATCAATGGTCATATATAGAATGATCCTAATCCTGAGTTCTTAACAGACTCCTATTTATGGATTTGTGTCTTTTGATTTACTCGGTACGGATTTCGAGACCCTGAATCCTATTCCTTGTATTTTGGGGACATGATGAAGTAGGTAGCTGGGAATGTTATTATACGAGATGGAATCCATTCCTTCTTGAGAAAGAAGTAGATAAATAATTCTCTTGAGGGTTGATTCGGTACTTAGACCAGTAGGAGCTCCGATTCATGAATGTGTTTTATGAATCACTGTCCATTAGAGAATCAATGGTACTCAAGGATAAAGATATAATTAGAAAGGTTAACGGATTCTACCTGGCTCTAATTATGAATTATTTATGGAGGATTGATCTATATGCAATGACTATATCAAATGGACACTTCACGGTTTAGAAGTAATTTATATCTATAATTTCGAGAGTGCAATTCCAAGTTTATAGTGGAGTAACTATTGGAATTAATAGAATTAATTAATTAATTAAAGTGTTTAATTGATTATTAATTTTATTAGAGCTCGGGATTATAGGTCCATTAGTTCCCACGATGTCCTAGTAATTTTGCCAGGCACAGAAGGCAAAATGGAAATTTTAGAATTACGGAATTCTAAAAATTAAACACTCGAAAATAATTAATTGAGAATTAATTATTATTTAAATAATGTAATTATTTAAATTTGAATTTGAACACATCTAGATTTTTCCATTTAAACTTATTTGATAAGTTGTTCAATTTAGAATTCAAATTAATTTAAGTTTGACTTAAATCGGAATTTGAATTTGAGTCAAAATTGGACTACAGGACAAAAGATAATTTTTCTCTTCCTTCCCTATCTGATATTGGCGCCTACACAGGGATATAATCCCCCTAAGGTGGCCGGCCATAATAGAAAGGTTAAGAGGAGATTTTGTTCCAAATTCAAATAGGAGATAATTAACAAGCTTTATCTTAGAGATAGAGATTTAATTCCTTCTTGAAGTTTGACTTCTACTCTTTAAATATGAGAATGATAGAAAATTGTGAAAACAATTTTTGAAACAATTTTTCAGCCCTAATTGTTAAGGCTGGCCGAATTTCTCATGTAGAAGAGAAAGGAAAAAAATTTTTCTCCAAAAATTCCACATCGTGCATGCGTTGGTGTTTGTGGAAATTCGAGTGTTTATTGTAACCCGTTTTGTCTCATGTGTGCCCACACACACGTCTTCGTGGATTCTAGGAATTGACGTGGAAGGCATTGGTTTTCTAAACACAAAGCTTTGGAGCAAGGATTGTTTGAGGTCAAAGAACTCAAATTATCAACCGAGTCGGCCTCCAGGTATTTTTCCGAATTGAGTTCTTAATAAATGAATTAATGAGATTAATTTATTCGTGCATGAATTAATATAATCTATAGAGTATCTCAAAGGTTTTGTGAAACTTTTTGTTATACACGATCCGCCTTTCAATTGTGCTTCCGCCGCCGAATTCGATTCGGCAACCAACAATTGGTATCAGAGCAGTTTATAGACTATATTTATTTATGCTCCGATTATTTGATAATCAATATTAAATATATGATATTTAATTATGTATTTATGTGATGGGTAGGCACTTGCATTTATGGATGTTTCTATTTGATTCATGATGATGAATGTATGGATGATGGATTTGGTTGTTAATTATATGGTTCCATGGATCGCATTAAATTCGTTCAAATTAAATTATTTGTAATTTAATTCGGGATTAGAATTATTGTAACTCTAGGTTTTGGGTAGAATTAGGGTTTTGATTTTGAATCAAAAGGAGGCCTTGAAGATCAAGTTTGAAGCTTTTAAAGATGCTCAGAAACTGCCCAGAAAAAATCGCACAAAAAGAAGGCCAGGTCACGCCCCAGCGCGTGGCTAGCACGCGCGCGCCCATCGTGGCCGGCGCGTGGCCAGCGCCGGATAGTCTGCGTGCCCAGCGCCGGCCGGGCGTGGCCAGCACGCGGATAGTCCGCGCGCCCCAACGCGGTCGGTGCATGGCCAGGCGGCGGATAGTCCGTGCACCCCACCGCGGCGGCGCGACACCAGCGCGGATAGTCCACGCGCACGCGTGCGCCCCAGTTCGGCCAGCGCGCGGCTATCCCGCGCCCGCGTGCACCCAGGCGCGTGGTCATCGGGCCAGATGCGATCAAATGGACCTCGAATGGGCCCGAGGGTTTCCAAAACCCTCGTAATGCGTGTTGACAGACTCGGAAGAGTTCTGGACCCTGAAAAAGGTGAAATCCGACCCGAAGACGAAGAACAAAGCCAAAGAATGAAGAGTTCAAGAATCGAAGACCCGTTGATGTAACGGAAGAAAATAATTATTGTAATTATTTATTTATTCGATTTTGGTTGTAATTTATATTTTCCATGGGACCCGGTCAAATCCATCTCAATAGCCGATTGCATATATTTATATTTTATGTTGATAATTATATTTTATATGTCCATGCATATAACATGCCATATAGATATAGTTTGCCTACTCATATGTTTTATAACATGCCATGCATATACGCGCATTTATTATTATTTATTTTATTTATTTAAAAGGGTTTTAAAAGGATAAAATAAAAATAAGAATCATGCGCTAAAATCGATTTAATATGATTAAATTGATTTAAGTTGCAAAATTAATTTGCAAAATAATAATAGATGTGAAATTGAATTTAAGAGTTAAATTTTAGAATTTCACATATCCGAAAAATAAATTGTTTATTTATTGGGATTGGAAAAACATGAGATGATTTTCAAATAAAATACATATTTGCAAAATAATGAGTGGGAGAGGGTTGTATTACAATACAACCCACTGGTCTCCATCGTTAGTTCAACGCCGTGAGATTCGAAAGGGGCTTCGCGGCGGCACCGATTCCGCACTCCCTACGGAAAGTGTTCTTTTGGATCAATAACAAGGTTGACTTCCTTGCGATAGGATTCAAGGATGTATTTCCAGTTTGACCTACCCTACGGCAGGACTCTGGAGTTAAGTCTGTGGAATCTAAAATGATGGGTTACACTCATAAAAGTATAATCAAATTGTTGATTATATTTTTGACCAAAATAACGGTAGTTGATAAATATGAAAATATGAGATATTTTGATTATATTTTTTAATTGAGAAGGTCTCGGTTCAATTTGCGATATTTTGACCTACCCTACGGCAGCACTATATTCGTCGTAAATTGGATTATCGTTGGCACCTAAAATTAAAACATGATTTATGTATTTTTCATGTGCGTCATGCATTATATTTAATTGTGCCTAAATTCACATGTTTTGATATTCATGCACATAAATTGATTAGATGAATTCTACTTATTTCCAGCAATATGTCAAATCCTATAATCTCACTATGCAAAACTGAAACACTGACTAGAGATAAACTATGCGAAGTGGTAAAGTAACATTAACAACTTACATTCATGTGATGAATATAAGTTTGTCCCAAATGGAGGATTGTCCTCTTGTCCTTGACGAAAACACAGTAGCTAACTGTTAGATAGAGTTGTGCGTGGTAATTCACAAGAAGTATGAAGGCATGGAGACAGCTTATGAGATAATGCAGTCATCAGATACTGTATCTGGGAATCCATAAAACAAAAGGCTTAGCTAAATACTGTAAGGGCCTGAGTAAAAGACAAAAGGAAAGTCGTTTCCACTAAAATAAAGGAAAAGAATCAAGCAAATATGATTTGCTAGTTCTAAAAACATGTTTAGTAAAAAGGGTGATTCCTTATTCTTGGCTAGTAGATTCGGGAGTTGCTACTCATGTTTGTTTTCTTTATTAAGTCTTAGTTCTTACAAAGAAATTGTTTCACCGAAATAAAGAAAGGAACTCAAGCAAATATGATTTGCTAGTTCTTAAAACATGTTTAGTAAAAAGGATGATTCCTTATCCTAAATAGTTGATTCAGGAATTACTAATCATGTTTATTTTCTTTATTAAGTTTTAGCGCTTAAATGGAAATTGTTTCCACCTAAACAAAGAAAACGTTTCAAAGTAAATAAGATTTACTAATTCTAGAAACATCTTTAGTAGAGGGTGATTTCTCATCCTGGATAGTTGATTGGGGAGCAACTAATTATGTTTTGGTTTTCTTTGCAAAATATTAGTTCTTACAAAGAACTTGCCATCAGGGACTACACGATGAAAGTGGGAATACCGCGAGGATATTGGCAAAAAGCAGTGGGAGAAGTTAGACTTCAATTTTGGAAATACCTTGTTGTGAACAATGTTTATTTCCCTCCAAGCATAAACAGAAATTTGATTTCTAATTCCAAATTATTTGAACAATTGCTTTTAAATAAAAATCTAGTCCACATCTTTCAGAATGGTTCCGATATATGTTCTGGATATTTGGAAAATGGTTTATACCGTTTAAACCGATGTCTAGCTACTGCAAAATATTGAAAAGTTCAAAAGTTGCCAAACTTAAGAATAAGGAGCAAAGGATCTCTCACGATAAATAACACATATATGTGGCATCTTAGACTTGGTCATATTAGCCTAAACACGATTTAAGGACTGGTAAGGGATGGTCCTTTACGCGAACTAAAAGTTAGTGAGCGTCCAGCCTATGAATCTTGTCTGGGAGGCAAGGGCCTTCCATGACGAAAGGAGAAAGAGCCACATAACCTCTTCAGCTAATACATTCGAATGTATGTGGACCGTTAAACGTCCAAGACAAAGGAGGTTACGAATATTTCATCATTTTCATTGATGATTATTCGAGATATGGTTATGTTTACCTAATGCAACGGAAATCTGAAACTTTTAGAAAGTTTAGAGAGTTCCGAGCAGAAGTTGAAAAACAGTTAGGTAAAACAATCAAGACACTTTAATTAGATTAAGGGGATGAATACCTGGACTAAGAGTTTCAGGATTTCTTGATTGAAGAAGGTGTGGTATCCCAATTGACTACACCCGGTACACCACAGCAGAATGGTGTAGCCGAAATGAGAAATCGCACTTTGCTCGACATGATAAGATCAATGTTGAATTATTCTTCACATCCTACTTCGTTCTGGAATTATGCCCTAAGAACCACCATGTATATTTTGAATCTAGTACCATCTAAGTCTATACCAAAGACACCCCTAGAGTTGTGGAATGATCGAAAGCTAGTTTTGAAGCATATTTGCATATGGGGTGTCTAGCTCATGTGATGAAACAATAGACTGGGAAGTTGGAACCAAGATCGTAAATATGCATGTTTGTGGGATATGCAATGGGGACAAAAGAATGATTATTTTATATAGTCATAAGAATCAAAGGCAATTGTATCGACAAATGCCACGTTTCTAGAGCATGACTATATGATAGTTTTCAAGCCTAGAAGCTAAGAAGTTCTGGAAAAGTTACTTTCCAATAAGATTGGACCACAATCGACAAGCGTTGTTGGAACGCTAAGAATGACCACGATTCCTAATCAAACTCTAGTGGCACCTCGTTGTAGTGGGAGGGTAAGCAAGTTACCTGACTGGTATACTGAGAAAACACATATCGTCACTGCTGATGATGGTAAGGAGGATCCGTTGACTTTTAAAGCTACGATGGATTATTTGATAAGGAAAAGTGGCAAGCATCTATGAAACTCGAACTAGAGTCCATGTACTCTAACTCAGTCTGGCAACTTATAGATCTACCCGAAGGGGTAAAACGCATTGGATGCAAGTGGATCTTCACGAGAATAAGATAAGCGGATGGAAAAGTAGAGACTTATAAAGCAAGGCTAGTGGTTAATGGTTACACCCACAAAGAGGGAGTTGACTATGAGGAAACTCTCTCACCGGAGACCATGCTTAAGTGCATCCGAATACTCTTAGCCATAACTACATATTTTGAATATGAGATATGACAGATGGATGTCAAGACAGCTTTTCTGAATGGCTATCTTGAGGGAACCATCTATATCGATCAGCCAGAGGGTTGAATAGACAAAGGCCTAAAGCAGAAAGTCTGAAAACTGTAGAGATCCATTTATGGATTGAAGCAAACTTCTAGATCATGGAATATCAGGTTTGATGAGACTATTAAAATCTTATGGATTTGATCAAAACCAAGATGTTTCAAATGAAAGAAACGAAGATGTTCTTATTCTTTACAAGGCCGAATATATGATATTCAGTGGGAGTAGTTAGTCGTTGTCAATTGAACTCAAGATTTGATCATTGAGTGTTCGTGTAGTGTATCCTTAAGTACATAAGGAAAATAAAGAAACTATAAGATAGTTTAGTCAGTGAAAGAGTTGTCTTTCACTGGATACATAGACATTGACTATGAGTCATACGTGGATTTTGAGAGTCAACATCCAAGTCTGTGTTCACACTAGGTGAAGGAGTCGTGAAAAGAAAGGTTGTTGGCAAAGTGTGATTGCTAATTTTATCATTAAGAGTTAATGTGTAGTAGCTTGTGAAGCAGCAAAAGAAAGCAACCTGACTCTAGAAAATTCTTAACTGATCTGGAAGTTGTCCCAGGCATAGATCAGTCATAGACACCTAGAAAGTTTTAGGATTGGAGACATATCCTACCTGCTTTAGGACAAGTGGGAGATTGTTGGGAATGGTGTCCTAGAAGCATGAGATGTAAAAGGATATTTATTATTTATTTAATAAAAGAGTTTATTCATTATTTTCTGTGCATATATTTATGAATATATAATGAATATCAATGAAAATTCCATGATTATTTATGTAACCTTAAACATTGTATATAAGTGTTATATACAAGAGGATAATGTTTAAGGATAATAATCAAAAAGCAATGTTCATAATGAATTTAATTAAAGTTCGGAATCTTTAATTAAAACATTATTAATACATGTCATTCCCATTTAAAATGGAACGGTGTTATCCGCATTGTTAATATGGTGAGATATTGAATGAGTGTATTTCGCATAATGAGATTATGTGGAACAAGGACACAGACACAGTATGAATTTCTAATAATTTCCGTTAAGTATAGAAATTCAAATTGAGTCTATCGATGGTCATATATAGAATGATCTTAATCCTGAGTTCTTAACAGACTCCTATTTATGGATTTGTGTCTTTTGATTTACTCGGTACGGATTCCGAGACACTGAATCCTATTCCTTGTATTT
Source organism: Morus alba (assembly GCA_012066045.3). Classification (NCBI taxonomy): domain Eukaryota; kingdom Viridiplantae; phylum Streptophyta; class Magnoliopsida; order Rosales; family Moraceae; genus Morus; species Morus alba. The sequence goes on from CP050224.2 coordinate 19,606,701, forward strand.
TGGAGACATGATGAAGTAGGTAGCTGGGAATGTTATTATACGAGATGGAATCCATTCCTTCTTGAGAAAGAAGTAGATAAATAATTCTCTTGAGGGTTGATTCGGTACTTGGACCAGTAGGAGCTCCGATTCATGAATGTGTTTTATGAATCACTGTCCATTAGAGAATCAATGGTACTCAAGGATAAAGATATAATTTGAGAGATTAACGGATTCTACCTGGCTCTAATTATGAATTATTTATGGATGATTGATCTATATGCAATGACTATATCAAATGGACACTTCACGGTTTAGAAGTAATTTATATCTATAATTTCGAGAGTGCAATTCTAAGTTTATAGTGGAGTAACTATTGGAATTAATAGAATTAATTAATTAATTAAAGTGTTTAATTGATTATTAATTTTATTGGAGCTCGGGATTATAGGTCCATTAGTCCCCGCGTCGTCCTAGTAATTCTGCTACACACAGAGGGCAAAATGGGAATTTTAGAATTACGGAATTCTAAAAATTAAACACTCGAAAATAATTAATTGAGAATTAATTATTATTTAAATAATGTGATTATTTAAATTTTAATTTGAACACATCTAGATTTATCCATTTAAATTTATTTGATAAGTTGTTCAATTTAGAATTCAAATTAATTTAAGTTTGACTTAAATTGGAATTTGAATTTGAGTCAAAATAGGACTACAGGATAAAGGATGATTTTTCTCTTCCTTCCTTATCTGATATTGGCACCTACACAGGGATATAATCCCCCTAAGGTGGCCGGCCATAATAGAAACGTTAAGAGGAGATTTTGTTCCAAATTCAAATAGGACATAATTAACAAGCTTTATCTAAGAGATAGAGATTTGATTCCTTTTTGAAGTTTGACTTCTACTCTTTAAATATGAGAATGATAGAAAATTGTGAAAACAATTTTGGAAACAATTTTTCAGCCCTAATTGTTAAGGCTGGCCGAATTTCTCATGTAGAAGAGAAAGGAAAAAAAATTTTCTCCAAAAACTCCACATCGTGCATGCATTGGTGTTTGTGGAAATTCTAGTGTTTATTGTAACCCGTTTTGTCTCATGTGTGCCCACACACACGTTTTCATGGATTCTAGGAATTGACATGGAAAACATTGGTTTTCTAAACACAAAGCTTTGGAGCAAGGATTGTTCGAGGTCAAAGAACTCAAGTTATCAACCGAGTCGGCTTCCAGGTATTTTTTCGAATTGAGTTCTTAATAAATGAATTAATGAGATTAATTTATTCGTGCATAAATTAATATAATCTATAGAGTATCTCAAAGGTTTTGTGAAAATTTTTGTTATACATGATCCGCCTTTCCGCTGCGCTTCCGCCGCCAAATTCGATTCGGCAACCAACAAAATTTATACGCACCATTAAAGCCTAAAGTATTTCTTCACGCAGAAGGAGCTTAATATGAGACAAAGATGATGGCTTGAACTTGTGAAGGACTATGATTGTTAAATTTTTTACCATCCAGGTAAAGCCAATCGAGTAGCAGATGCTTTGAGCAGAAACCCAGTACTACGGACTCCATTGGAGACCGAATTGTTGCCCAAGCAGCTTCAACAAGAGATTAATCTCCTAGACCTCGAATTAATCTCTAGTAAGTTAGCTTCTCTGTGGTTGCAGCCTGTGCTACAGGACGAGATATGAGAAGCTCAGAAAGGTGATCCAATTATGGATGGATACAGGAAGGAGATAGTAGAGAATGCAAGGTCGAATTTCAGCCTTTCAAAGGACGGAATTCTCCTATACCAAAGAAGAATTTGTGTACCGGATCAAGAGGGGATCAAGAAGCAAATACTATCAGAAGCGCACAGCACCCCATATTCCGTACACCCAGGTGCCACCAAAATGTATCAAGATTTGAAACAACATTTTTGGTTGAGGCGAATGAAGAACGACATAGTTGACTATGTTAGTCGTTGCTTGACATGCCAGAAGGTCAAAGCAAAACATCAGAGACCAGCTGGAAGCTTACAGCCACTAGAGATCCCGGAATGGAAGTGGGAACACTTAGCCATGGACTTTGTGACCGGACTTCCGAGAACTAGTGAGGGATACGATGCCATTTGGGTAGTCATGGATCGGCTAACGAAATCAGCGCATTTCATTCCGATCAAGATAACTTACTCCTTAGAGAAGTTAGCTGAGTTATACGTGGCTAAGATAGTAAAGCTTCATGGAGTACCAATTAGTATAGTGTCAGACAGAGATAGCCGATTTACCTCCAATTTTTGGAGAAGTGTTCAGGAAGCGATGGGGTCAGAATTACGCTATAGCACAACGTTTCATCACCAGAAGGATGGACAGTCAGAGAGGACCATTCAGACCCTAGAAGATATGTTTCGTGCACGCGCAGTGGATTTCAAGGGCGCATGGAGTATGAAGTTGCCATTGATCGAATTCTCGTATAATAACAATTACCAAGCTTCCATTGGCATGGCCCCGTATGAAGCACTTTACGGAAGGAAGTGTAGATCCCCAGTTCATTGGTATGACACTCGGGAAAAGCAGCTTCACAAGACGGAATTCGTTCAAGAGGCCATTGAGACAGTGCAAAAGATCTGTAGAAGATTAGAGACGGCTCAGAACCGGCAGAAGAGTTATGCAGATAAACGACGCAGACCTTTGGAATTTTCTGTAGGGGACTCTGTATTCCTAAAAGTCGCACCAATGAAGGGTGTGATGCATTTTGGGAAGAAAGGTAAGCTGAGCCCACATTACATAGGGCCTTTCGAGATCATTGAAAGAATAGGAAAGGTAGCTTACCGACAAGCTCTACCACCAGAGTTGACTTCAATGCATAGTGTGTTTCATGTAGCAATGCTCCGGAAGTATATCTCGGATCCATCGCACGTGTTACAGTATGAGCGTATCCAGGTTCACGAAGATTTGTCCTACAAGGAACAACCAGTCCAAATTCTAGCCAGAGAAGAAAGGAAACTCAGAAGTCGTAGTACCCCAATGGTTAAAGTGCAGTGGAAAAATCACAATGCTGCAGAAGCCACTTGGGAAGTAGAAGAAGAGATCAGACAGAAGTACCCCCAGTTGTTTTGATTTTCGGGATGAAAATTTCTTAAGGAGGGGTGAATGTAATGACCGAGAAAATTTTAAGTCTAATCCGGATAGTCCGATATTCGGCCGTAATTCTTCCCGGAATGGAAAGTAATAGAAATATTGATGTAATCAGGAAAGTGTTATGTAAAAACTTTATATACGCAGTAAAATCACCTGAAAAGTGTAAAGTTATAATACAAATATTTTTACAGAGAAAATTCATAAATATCAGTTGTGAATAGTGAAATATCGGTTAAAAGTTAGAAATTTTAACGGGTATATTTTAGTTATCAAAAATTGAAATATTTGGTAAATGACCAAATAACCAGTTACAAAAGAGTAGAAATATTAGAAGTAAGGAAAATGGCAAAAGTTCCTGAAACAGAATTTTCCCGAGTCAGTTAAAGCGGGAAACTGCAAAAAAAAATGAGTACTGTGAGGGTACGCGTTTTGGGCAATTCTGGATCGTTTAAAATGAAAATTTCAGAAAAAGAAATTGACTATTGAGATACCCAAGAGAAATGGGTTGAATATGAGAAATTTGACCCAGGGTGCTCGGCAGTCCAGAAAAGCAGTATAGAACCTGTACCAGGTGTGAAATTATCGGTACTGAAAAGAGACTTGTTTTGAAAAACGGAAAGTTTGGTCTCGACAAGAAAAATTTGGGGAACATAGAACCACTTAAATTAAGTGTTAAACTTAATTAGAATTAGTGAAATTAAATTATGGGAATTAAAGTAATTTCTCTAATTTAATTTTAGAAAGTAATGTGAGATATTATTAAAAATATTATTAAAATATTCTATTATGCCTTAAAACGTGAAGGAAGGGAAATTAGAAGCATTATGCTCTATTCTCCTAAGTGTGGCCGAGAGACTAGAGAAAAGAAAGAGAAAAGAGAGAAAATCAAGGGAAAATCAAGGAATCACCCGTTTTCGCCGAAATTTCTTTCGTTCAGTCCGGTAGAAACATAACCCGAGGCATTCTAGCGGAGAATCTCAACTTTTCAAGGTAAGATTTTGGATTTTTCATAGAAACTGCATGCTTTTTTTCATTTTGATGAATAGTAACTCATCTCGAAAAAAATCTACAAAACTGAAAAACGAAACCGAGGTTTTGTCGGGGACTATGATAGGAGTTTAATGTGTAAGTATTGAAACGATTGAACAAATTTTTTTGGATTAACACTAAAAATCCGGAATACACTAGAAATGGAGAAAAAGTGTTGTTGTTCATTTTATGTTGGAGTTTGTGTTCAGGAATGTGAATCTGGATTACAGGTACCGAAATCAGAAGTAGAACGAGTTATTGAAAACTCGGGAAACTAGAAAAAACAAGGCGAAACTCTGCCAAAATTTCTAAAAGCTAGTTAGTAAAGCATTGAATTAAGAATTCAACCCTCGAGAATGAGTAACAATTATAAAGCTCGAAAGTGAATAGATTATGCTTCGGAAACCGAGATACACAAATAAGTGTAATTTGCCTCTTGAGCTAGAATTCGGCCTAGAGGGGTTAAGTTTAAAAATGAGTTGAAATTTGGATTTAGGAATCCAAGTATGAGAAATTTTGATGCTTGGAATAGGTGGTTAATATCTATTTACATGAAACAGGTTTTGGCACGAGAGCCGAAGCAACGAGAAAGAACTTCCAGCAAGCGGGAATCCTAGCGGATTAACGGTAAGTATAGACATTTATGTTTGTCTGGACTCGAGTAAGCTGTAGTTAGACTTAGAACTATGAATTTACTTATGTTCCTAAGTCTATGTGATTACATGTGATTATACGTGTTTGGAGGGCTTAGTGCACTAGATTGCAGAAGGACGACATATGGTTACCCTTATGCACAGTTAAAGTATGCAAGAATTATTATGCATTTTATGTTATCATGTGCACGTAGAGAAACGTTGCATATCATTCAGTAAGGAAAAAGACTGACAGGTCGTCGGCCTCCGCAAGGGAGGGAAATCTCACAGAGTAGAGATTCTGACTAGACCAGCCAGTAAGAAATGACCAGTAAAGTAAAAGGGTGACGGGTCGTCGGCCTCCGCAAGGGAGGAAAATCTCAAAGAGTAGAGATTCTGACTAGACCGGACAGTAACCAGGGGCCCAGGCCCACAGAAGTAAGAACAAAAGGATAGAAAGCAGTTTAAAGCATGTTTCACACGAGCATGTTTGCATCATAACTCTTAATGTAATTAGTTTATGATGTATGCTTGTTTATACTTGCTGAGCGTTAGCTCATCAGTTTACTCGTGTGCAGGTAACAAACGTAAGTAGCCTGTCATATAGTGGTTTGCTTGATGGACAGGCGGAGGCAAGGGTGGCGGAAATGTCATGGGTACACGGGAGTGGTCTCTCCTACGCTCGTTTAGAAAACAATTTTCCGCTGCAGATTAATGTAATATAGAATACTAGTATGTATGTTCAGTTCTAAGAAGAAGATATTACAACCATTGTCTTAGTAAAGAACAACAGACTGTAATAAGTTAAGACAAGTTTTTGGGAACTAGTTTGATATCCGAATCCTTAAAGTAATAGCAAGATATGTTATTAGTGTAACAACATAACATGTTAAGAACCCGAGGGTTAAAGTAAAGAAAAAAAAAATTAACCGCATATGAACGTAAATTATGGAGACAATAGTCTAACAACAAATAGTGGATTAGACGATAACTTAGCCCATTAGTAGTATTATAAGGAATGGCGACCGCGCCACGAGGGCGCGGGTCGTCACACCCTGTGTGTGGTGCCTATATCAGATAGGGAAGGAAGAGATTTTATCCTTTATCCAGTAGTCCAATTTTAATTCAAATTCAAATTCGAATTTAAGTCAAACTTAAATTAATTTGAATTCTAAATTGAACAACTTATCAAATAAGTTTAAATGGATAAATCTAGATGTGTTCAAATTGAAATTTAAATAATAACATTATTTAAATAATAATTAATTCTCAATCAATTATTTTTCGAGTATTTAATTTTAGAATTCCATAATTCTAAAATTCCCATTTTACCCTTTGTGTCTGGTAGAATTACAAGGACGACGCGGGGACTAATGGACCTAAAATTCTGAGCTCCAATAAAATTAATAATTAATTAAACACTTAATTAATTAATTAATTTTATTAATTCCAATAGTTACTCCACTATAAACTTGGAATTGAACTCTCGAAATTATAGACATTAATTACTTCTAAACTGGGAAGTGTCCATTTGATATAGTCGTTACATATAGATCAATCCTCCATAAATAATTCATAGTTAGAGTCAGGTAGAATCCGTTAACCTCTCTAATTACATCTTTATCCTTGAGTACCATTGATTCTCTAATGGATTGTGATTCATAAAACACATTCATGAACCAGAGCGCTCTTACTAATCCAAGTACCGAATCAACACTCAAGAGAATTATTTATCTGCTTCTCTCTCAAGAAGGAATGGATTCCATCTCGTATAATAACATTTTCAGCTGCCTATTTCATTATGTCTCTAAAATACAAGGAATAGGATTCAGGGTCTCAAAATCCATACCGAATAAATCAAAAGACATAAATCCATAAATAGGAGTTTGTTAAGAACTTAGGATTAAGATCATCCTATATATGACCATCGGTAGACTCAATTAGAATTTCTATGCTTAACGGAAATTATTAGAAATTCATATTGTGTCTGCGTCCATGTTCCACATAATCTCATTATGCGAAATACACTCATTCAATATCTTGCCATATCAACAGTGCGGATAACACCATTCCATTCTAAATGAGAATGACATGTATTAATAATGTTTTAATTAAAGATTATGAACTTTAATTAAATTCAGTATGAACAATTTACTTTTGATTATTATCCTTTAACATTATCCTCTTGTATAGAACACTTATATACCATGTTTAAGGTTAGATAAATAATCAAGGAATTTTATTTGATATTCATAAAATATTCATAAATATATATGCATATAAAATGATGAATAAACTCTTTTATTAAATAAATAAGAAATATCCTTTTACATCTCTTGCTTCTAGGACACTATTCCCAACACACATAACTTAGGAAAAATTAGAATATGATTTGAGGATGAGATTTGATAATATGCTCTGATTTTTTGGGAAGAAATTCGGATTTAACACAAGGACACACGTGTAGCATTACAATTGGATGAAAACAGTCAACTCGCAACGTGTCGCGTTCGGATAGATTGGCCTGTGCTGGAGTAGTCAGAGTTGAGAAGTTGTGTGGGACCCACTTTGGATAGGTGGCGTATGCGCAGAGAGAAGCAGTTTGGCATCACAGGTGTGGGACCCGCAGAAGCCATCTGTCACGCACGGAGAAGATGTACGGGCTGCAAGCTGACACGCGGGACCCACGTGGCGGAAAGCTAGGACGTGCGATGATGGCGGCGTGGAAGGAACGCGCACGCTAAGGAACTCTCGTGCAGGTGACGCACCCTGGAAGTGCTTGGACGTGGGAGAGCTGGGACAGTGGGGCCCACATGGCTTATGCGACTTGGCCGGCTCAATTGGCTCGGCACGGCTCTCCCTCTCTCTGATCGGCTTGTTGGCTCGGCTGAAAAGCTTGGCTTAGTTGGAGGATTTCTTTTATGGCTTTTTACACTGCTTTTTATCTGTAAATAATTAAGAGAAAACTAGAAAAATTCTAATTAAAAATATTATGAATAAAAATAATGGAATTGTTTAATTAAAGCTTAAATATTTTAATATTATATAAATCAAAAGAAGTATTTAGGGTGCATTTTCATGCACTAATCAAAACCCCCAACCAGCTTATGGCTAGTCTCTAGCAATCCAAGCGCAAGAGAAATAATGTCACAAAGAACATCTAAGTCTCAATTCGCTTAGTCACCTGAGTATTTTAAACAAACTGTTAGTAAGAAGTCAAAAGATACTATCAAGATTATTTCAGTCATAACTCCAGAGTAGTGTGTGTGCGCTCCAAACCATAACCTTCATACCACTGACCATAACACATGCAGATTTGAAAGATTCACCTAGTAGAAGTTCCAACTCCATTGATCTCAGGTGTGTCAGAAATATTTGAGTGCAAAGGTTTTCTCTCATGGAGTTGGAAATAGAACAATCAACGCTCAGTGTGAGGAAGGTAAAATTTAGGACAAACAATCAAACAAATATTGATCAAAAGATAGGTTAATCTACTACTAGAACATTCCACCATTCTTAACACAAATAAGCTTTTGGGATTTCATTCAGGTCAAACAGAAATTTACAGAAACAAACAAAGAGCCAAAAAAATGCATAGGAAAATAAATCCTAGGTCTAGTAACACTTGGTTAAATTCGTGTGTCCAAATCTAGTAGGAAATGGTGGGACAACCAGGATCCTTATACTTTGCTGCTGTCTTTTGCTCAATTACCGCACTTACTTGTTCCGTCAAGAATGCAGTCTTCTTGACAAGGTGCTTTCTCTTTATGGTGCATAGATCCTTTATACCTTGGCATAGGCCGGCACTTGCTTGATCACATGTAGTAAGGGAAGATTGATCTTCAATTATGTCAAGTGCTCCAGGATCTCACTTTGATTTCCCAGCACTTTCCCAGCAAGTCGGAGAGCTTAGGGGAAAGACACCTTTACCGGAATTTTTGTAGGCTCTTCCTTGTCCTGAGCCTATTCTTCATTACTCGAAGTGGTTGTACTTTTCGATGGCGTGTCTAAATTCTTAGCACTTCAATAGAGATGACGTTAACTTCCTTCATATTTTGACCTTCAGAGTTGGAAGTTTGAGCCATGTGTTGTCCTCTGAAATTAGACTGGACTTGTAATGGAAATCCACGGCGCTCCTGAATGGTTAAAGCTTATATCAGCTTTGTGATCTGACTTTTGATTTCCTTGTTCTCTTCGACCAGCTGCGTGAGCATCGAATCAACCCTTGATTCGTTTTATTTTGCGCCTCCAAGGGTATCATTTAGAGAATTTCCTTTTGGCTCCATGTTATTCTGAGGCATAAAATATGTCCTTGGTGGTTGAGATTGTTGCTCTAATCTCCATTGCCCTCCAGATGATTGTGCATGTTGGTTTGAATCTGTCCAACTGAAGTTTGGGTGGTTTTTTCAACCAGGATTGTAAGTTTCTAAGAAGGGTCCGTAAGGCTTCTTGTATGTGTCCAATGCATTGCACTACTCCTCGTATACCCCTTTCATTTCGCTTAAAGTGTGGCAATCCTGAGCTAGATGGCCCCGCCCACCACAAATGAAACATGGCTCTTGTGCCTCTATCCTTGCCACCATGTGGATTCCTTTACTATCTTTACTTTTGAGGGTCTCGATTTGCTTTGTCAAAACTTTAAGCTGAGCCTTTAGGCTGTCCTCTTCCCTTAATTGATAAACTCCAACTGGTCGGGACCTACTGGTGCTCTTAGTAGCACTCGGTCCAGTCCAAGTATGAGCTTTCTCAACTAACTCATTCAGGTACTCGATAGCTTCATCAGGATCCTTTTGAAGAAAATCCCCATTGTACATCATCTCAACAAATTGGCGCTCTCAAATTGTGATTCCATCATAGAAATAGGTTACGAGGCGCCAACTTTCATATCCATGGTGGGGACACAGATTTAACATATCTTTAAAATGCTCCCAAGCTTGATAGAGAGTTTCGTTTTCCTTCTGAGGGAAATTCGAAATATGTCTTTTGAAATTATTAGTCTTATGGTGTGGGAAATACTTGTTGAAGAATGTCGTTGTCATTTCTTCCCACGTACCAATAGACCTGGGCCTAAGAGAATATAGCCAGCTTTTGGCCTTGTCCGTGTGACGACCCTCCTTCGAGGCTGCCACTGTAACTAACTTTTTTTAACTTGTACTTACTGGCATTTCTTAAAATTTGCGGAACATTTTTTTTATATAGAAAGAATAATTTTATAACTCGTAACAATAATTTCAAAAGAATAAATCACTGAATTTCTTAAAGCTTTTCTTAATTTCAGTTAAGATAAAACCTTCTAGAAATATTTTTCAAATGGAGCTGCATTTGAACTCTTGTTTCAAATACTCTTTAAAAGCCTTTCTAAAACTAATCAATTCAATCAGGCCATTTAATTTGACTTTAAAACAAATTTTGTGAGAAATCTTAAATTCAAGTACATCTTAAAGTCCTTTTAAAATCAATCATTTAAATTGTCATGTTTAAAATTCATTTATTTGTTGCATGCATTGTTGCAACGTTCTAAAACTTAAATACTCAAAACTAGGGTTGTTAACTACAACCTCGGTTTTCTTAACATACATATGTACGTATACTTTTTAAACATACATGCTTGAAACCTTTGAACCATATAGACATATACATGATTTTTCTTAAACTTACTGCGGAAGATAACTGCGTGAGCGGTATCCATTCCCATCTCCACCATTCGTCCGCCGCTCGCCATTGCCCTTTAAGAATTGCTGATAGGTTTCTTACCTACAGCATGAACATATCTGATTGAGCTTTTGCTCAGCAAGTAGGAACTATATCTCGCAAAATAACTGTAAGTACACATGAATAAATATGCATGAGCTAATTATGTGTAATTATGTTGTCTTATCATAGTCTTATTATCTTATCTTATCTTTCTTACTGATGGGCCCGAGTGCTCGCGTACCACTTGAGCGCAATCATCGGGACGTGAGGGTTTGCAAGGTCCCCCGCGACACTGTGATTATAACTTGAATGCCTCCCCTAAGTCGGAGGACATTACAATTTTTTTTTTCTTTTCTCCCTTGTGGAGCTTGAGTTACCTCCCTTAGGTCGGAGGCTGGTACGACACTCAACTGAGATTATTCTTATAAGTTCCTCTTGACTTATTAAGGTGTATGCAACATGACATGGCATCGCATACAATACTTAAAGCATAAACATGTATATATATAACATGTGTAATTTTTTCTTTAAAATCTATTCATGCTGTAGGCGAGATTCCTACTTACCTGATTTACAGAGCTGGAATCCACTTTTCGCCAAACAGCCTATTCTCTTACTTGCTTATTTCTGAAAATCAACACCCATTGTGAGTGTGAGATTAACTGTCGTTTGCTATTCTATTTTAGCAACTTATAAAGGAATCTAACCCTTTTCTTAAGGCATGTATTCCTTTCATTTTCTGAAGGATAATTTACTATAAGGATCAATTTATTAGATCCTTAAAATTTTATTTTCCTTAATTGCCCTTAACATACTTATGTCTAGATTGAAAATCATTTACCCAATCTAGTAACTTATTCTCCATAATTTTCCTCATTGGACTTATTATGATATTAAGGCCCAATTCGGCCTAGAAACTTATTAACGGCATTCTCACTCTTAGGCCATTGAAATTTAAACTCAAATAGAGTCTCTTAAATCAATGCGGGCGTTAGACCCACATCAAATCCTCAAAATCCTAAGGACCTATTGTGTTGGGCTCGTAGGTGCCCGTCGGGATGATTTGCTCGATAACCCACTATGTTCTTTAAAGAAAGCATTTTTCTTGAAAATTTTCTTTATGAATACTTCTGTTAAAGTGAGGTTTAACACCATAGTATTTTATTAAAATCACATCTCAGGTTCTTTGATCACTTTTTGTTAAAACCAACACTAGGTTAGTTTTGTTTCGTTAAAACTGTGCAGTTTCTGAAATCTGTGATTTAGCATATCTTAAAGTCAGATTTCAAAAATTTATTCTTCGTGACAATTTTTCATCTCATTGAGATCTTAAATTCCCGTTTTTAGAGAAAGTTGAAATTCAGCCTCTAAAGGCTTCGTTTGGCTGAAAACAGTGGCTGCTGTTTTTTCTTGAAACTGTTTTAGTCCAAAACTGTGCCATTTCGGAAACCTGCATTTTACTACATCTTAGGATTGGATTTTAAAAATTTGTTTTTCATGAAAGTTCTTCATCTCATCAAAAGATAAAATTGTCACTTTTATAAAAAACCGAGATTCAGCCTCTAAGGGTCTCGTTTTTTCTGAACCAGTGGCTGCCAGTTTTTTTTGAAATTGCTTTGGACAGTCTGTCCGTTTTTGCAAAATGGCTTCAAACTTGCTTTTAGAGTTAAAATGGGGTTTTGTCACAGGCACATAAAATGTTCAAAACATAAAGGGCTACAAGTTTAAGCTTTGGAACACCTAAAAATCTTGCTCTAGGGTTCTCATTTCCGTGTTCAAAGCAACCGGAAAATTTTTCCTCTAACCAAAAATAAGCAACTTAGATTAAACATAAGCATACCATATAAAACTAACCTCAAAACTCACACACCCTTATTACAACTTATTTCCTTGAGAATCACAAATTACATCAATGGATTCTCAACCTTAAACTTTGCTAGAAATGGAAATAGAGAGAAAGATTTTAGAGTTCATACCCTTAAGGAAAGAAAATCCTTGGTTCAATCCTCCTAGAACACCTTGATCCTCCTTCTCCTTCTTGATCTTAAGTTAGTATTTGTATTTAAGGGAGTGGAAGAAAAATTAAAGAGAGAGCATAAGAGAGAGTGTTAGGGCCGGTTTTGGTGTGGGGAAAAGGAGAGAAGAATGAGCAAATGAGAGGAAAAGGTTGCTTACACAAATGATCTAGTATTTATAGCCTTTTGCTTAATCCCCTCTTAGCTTTTACTCAAGCTTTTGTGTCCAACTTAATTAATCAAAACTTTGCTTAAAATCCTCTAAGCTTGGCCGGTTTGGGTGCTTCAAGGGAGAAATGAGGTAAGCTTTCTTGTCCAATAGTTGATTTGACACAATCTCATCACACCTTGCCATGTAATCCTCTAGCACACTCAACTAGCCAATTTTGGCTCTCTTTTTTCTATGCATGGCCAGTGGAGTGCTTCAAGAAGGAAGTGTGGTAAGAATTTATGTCTAATAGTTGATTTGACACAATCCCATCACACTTTACCATGTAATCCCCTAGCACACTCAACTAGCCAATTTTGGCTCTATTTTTTCTATGCATGGCCGGCCAAAGTGGAGAAGGAGAGAGAGAAAAATAAATCCTACCCCTTGTACTTTAGTCCACTCTCTTAGGTTACCTTTGAATCAGGTAAAAATGATACTGACTGTAAAGGGTACTTAGTTGACAGGAAATTCTTGTTTCTGACGGTTCTCTTTTTTTTTTCTACTGCTTATTTACAGTTCAACTGTTAAATCCTCGTCTGCTTTGATATCACATTAAATTCTTACTCGCGTAATATGTTAAACTGTTTCAAGTCTTGAAATTAATTCTAGACTGAATAAATTCTAAATTTAACTTTTCTGCATTATATCCTAGGAATGACACTGTTTCTGATGGTGTCAACTCCCGAGCTCACATTATACCCTTCTACTATAGGTATTTATCTTATGACTTTAACCTAGCTGTCTGGCAATTAAGGATTTTATCTTCTTTAAAAATGTCAGTGCGTTTTTTTTTTTTACGCTGCTAACATCATGCTGTGTTTGGAGATTCTTGAAATTAAGATTCTCAAACTATACTTGTACAGAAAATTATTCCGCCTTAAAGTACAGCAAGAATTTATCGATCGAATTTACTTGATCGAAAACATGAACTTAACATGAAATCTGCTACAGAATTTAGGAATACAGATATTGATTCCATAAATCCTTCAGTCACATAATATTTTCTAGGAAAATCCTTGGCTTAAATAAATAAATTGTATTATTTAAAGTCTGGGATTTTCTCACTCATTATAGTCCGTCAGAGAGAAAGGGAAAATTTCAATCTGACAGTGTTTGCAGCCTCAGCACGGCTGTGAAAGGTGGCCACCACCTCTTCAAACTCCCGGATGTGTACATAGGGGTTCTCATTCTTTAACCTATGAAAAGTTGGGAGAAGTGCAATCATGCGCGGCTTGAAATCCATAGGCAGTGCATTTGGCGGGAACATGATGCACGATAGGGTGGCCGTACGCGTTGGGTACAGGTAATCTTGTAATGTCCTCTGGTGAACTTCCTCGTGTTGTGCCATTGCGAATAATTTTGAAATGCAAATTCCAACGATGAGTGTGAAGACAGAGGCGTAGAAGACTAGTTGGATAGAATTTCACTAGGGGTTTCTAAATCTAGACGCTGAGCAAATCTCCCTAGTTCGTCTCTATACCGATGCATTCACCCTAAGCGGCCCCTTTTTTATTTTTTTTTGTTTTTAATTTTTTAATCAAAACAAAAGAAAATAATAATATAGTAACGTAAATTGTAACCACCAAGAGTGATCCCAAAAAAGATTATAGCTCTTGGCTCAATAAATAGTCTCCTAGACAGAACAATGTTTACAAGAAAGATTAGTGGGGCTAGGCCCACTTACGTACCAACTTTCCTAGACAGAACTTCCTCAATTGCATTTTTCACGTAACCACACAATTATTCTCAAAATTAATTATTAAATTTTATTGAATAGATTATAAAATGTAATCTAATTAGTGGAAACTATTCCTAAAGTCAAAAGCCTAAATCTATCAAATGATGAAATTCGTAAATTAAGAGTAGTCAATTAATTACAATCCTAATTATAATCCTATAAATTAATGAAAACTATAAAATGAAAATTTGAATTAGGCAACAATATAATAGTTAACAATTAAATTATACAAATAGGGAAACAAAATAAAATCCTAATTTATCAAAAATAAAAGATTACAAAATCAAATCACAATCAATTTTAAAACTAAAAGAGAAAATAAAATTAGTAATAAAAATAAATCCTAATAGTGTGAGGTTCTTTTTTTTTTTTTAGCAACATGACAATGGAAAAAAATTGAAAAAGGTAACGTTTTTTTTTTTGTTTTTTTTTTTTTTTTTTTTTTTTTTTTTTTTTTTTTTTTTTTTTTTTTTTTTTTTGAGAAACTAAAGACGTTAGGGAAAAAAAAAAAAATCATAGCAATTATAACTTAGTGAATAAAGAAACGGCAGCTAACTTTTTTTTTCTTTTTTTCGGTTTTGAATAAGGGATGTTGGGACGGTAAAAGAAAAAAAAAAAAAAAAAAAACAAAACAAAAGTTTACAGCAACTATATATTGAATACAATAATAACAATAATAATAATACTAATAATAAATGTATATTTACCATTTTGGCTAAAAAATTTACTTATCAATCTTGCTAGTAGCACTTCCCCGGCAACGGCACCAAAATTTAATTAGCGCACAAAAGTGATGTTCACAAGCGGTCAATTATAGCACAGAAAGGCGGTCGTATCCACAAAGATATAACAAAATAACAAGAAAGATTAGCAAAGTAAGAACATTAGAGAAAAAAAAATATAAGGGAATTAAAGAAAAAGAAGAGTTTTTGAGATTTTTATTGCATATAAAAAAAATAGAGAAGATTTGTGTGGAGAAAATTCAGTAGTAAAAAGGGTAAGGTATCGAGAATTCCTAATGTTTCGTTAACCAATTCAAGTTTTGATTCACAAAACAAAAAGATCGAATAAATTAAATCTCTATATTGACTACAAAAATAATATTATTACAAGTTATCCAAAATCGACAATATATCAAATTGACAATATTGCAGTAAAAGACAATTTGTAAAATAATTGAATAACAAAACAATGCATGACAAAATTACATAAGAAAAGCGTGACTAAATTTATATAAAAATTAGCACATAATATTTTGAAAAGTAATAGAAAGATAGATGAGATTTAATTCATTCAGATATTAAATTTACAGCACAAGGAATCAAAAGCTCGAACTAGGTCACTCAAAATTTATCTCTAACCTCACTAAGAGAACGCTAGCCTAGTGATCGGTGCGAAAATATCACCTATTTTCTACTTGCAAGTGTACGAGGTCGACAAGTAATAAAGTAGTGAGTGAGTGTCATGTCCCACGAGGATTCTATTCCTAAAATCTAGCTAAGTACTGCAACTAGAATAACCTAGTTTTATCTAGACAAGTACAACATAAAGATGTGATCAAGAAAACAAAAATAAAATGCTAAACTAATTAAATGAGCAAATTAAACAATGGAAGAAACTTTTGGGATTGAAGGGGGCTCTAATGATAAGGTAGCTAGGGTCCTTGATTTCACCTTGCCTAATTACTCTAATCCTTTTTAATGCTATTGATTTCCCTCAAGCCAAACATTAATCATGAATTTCCTAAAATAATCCAACTCCCTCTCTCGAGTGTCGAGTCAAATATATGCAATACCACCTAATTAATATCCCTATTAATTAAGTTAATTGTGCATTCATTAAGCTCTAATTCATTTGTGATTACCTAGCTCATATTCATCTCTCGATTCCAATACTCACTAGGTTGTGTTCAACAAATCCCAACATGTGCAAGTGACTCTCTCAAGCCTAAATCCACATATCTAAATCTTCTAATCAATCTTTCAATTTATTCAAGCATTAAGCAAAGAAGAGCACAAATGTTTGGGCAGGAAAAACATCAAATAACATCAAATATTCATAGCTTAATCGTTGCAAGGTTACATCAAGTCCCCTAGCATAAAAATCTAGCAACCCATCAATGTAAACTCAAGCATACTCAAGATTAAACAAATCTAAAAGTACATGATGAATCCGCAAAAATAGAGAAAATACTAGGTTTAAGAACAAGAGAAAGGGAGAGGAAGAAAAATAAAACTCAGTGTAGTGCATCTTCCAATCTCCAAGAGCTTTCTCCTCTGATTCTCCAAAAACTAGGATTTTTCTCTTCTCTGTCTGCTCCCCAAAAACTGTATGTGTTGTCCCCTTTAAACCCCAACTCCTCTGTGAGTTTTGGGCTTTTCTTTGCTGAATTAGGCCTAGCGGAATGCTAGACGCGCAGGGGCGCGAGCGGGCGCGCGCTTGGGTGTGGGGCGGGCCCTTCTTCTTGATGTTTTCTTGATTTTCATCTCCTTTTCTTCCAAGTTATCCAATTTTCTTTGTTAACCTAATCACTCATAAACATATTAAAACAGCCTAAAATCTTTCAAGATATTGCACATTACCCAATTTCAGGATATTAAATAAGTGAGTTAAAACTCACTTATCACCTAGCTTGCAAAACATTCTCACAAGTTCTAGAGAAAATAGTAAAAGCTTCTGAAAACTTTTGGCAAATCATGTTTTTTATAGTGTTTAGAGGTTGCCTGTCAAATAAGGAAACAAATAATAAAAATAGAAAATTACAAAAGAAAAGAAAATAAAATAAAATTACACATAACTTAGGAAAAATTAGATATATGATTTGAGGAGGAAATCCGGTAATATGCTCTCATTTTTGGGGAAGAAATTCAGATTCAACACAAGGGTACATGTGTCGCATTACAATTGGATGAAAATAGTCAACTCGCCAAGTGTCGCGTTCGGACTTCTTGGCCTGTGCTGGCGCAGTCAGAGTGGAGAAGCTGTGTGGGACCCACTTTGGACAGGTGGTGCACGCGCATCGAGAAGCAATCAGGCATCGTAGTTGTGGGACTCGCAGAAGCCAGCTGTCACGCAAGGAGTAGACGTGCAGGCTACAAGCTGACACGTGGGATCCACATGGTGGAAAGTTGGGACGCGCGGTGATGGCTGTGTGGAAGGAACGCGCGCGCTGAGGAACTCCCGTGCAGGTGACGCGCGCTAGAAGTACTAGAACATTGGAGAGCTGGGACAGTGGGGCACACATGGTTGATGTGACTTGGCCAGCTCAGCTGGCTCGGCATGGCTCCCCCTCTCTATGATCGGCTTGTTGGCTCAGCTGAAAAGCTCGACTCAGTTTGAGGATTTCTTTTATGGCTTTTCTTGTATAGCTTTTTACACTGCTTTTCATCTGTAAATAATTAAGTAAAAACAAGACAAATTCCAATTAAAAATATTATGAATAAAAATAATGGAATTGTTTAATTAAGGATTAAATATTTTAATATTATATAAATCAAAAGCGGTATTTAGGGTGCAGTTTCATGCACTAATCAACATGTGTTCCTTCCATTAGCGCGCGTCCAAAGTTTTCCTCCGTGTAGGTCCCGTGTCTGCGATGCCAGCTTGACTCCCAATGAATGCGTGCCAGTTGTAAACCTTGCCCCCTGCTCTAACCAGCACCAGCGCTCTTCCTTTTCTCCGCGCACGACATGTGGAAAATTAATCCACGTCGTCCAACCAAGCTTTGACACATGTCTAGAGGGTGTTGGATCCGAATTTCTCCTTCAAAATCAGAGCAAATTGGCCAGATTTCTTCCGCAAATCTTATATATGATTTCTCCTAATTTTTGTATAATTTTATTCTATTTCCTTTTCTTTTGTAATTTTCTATTTTTATTATTTGTTTACTTATTTGATAGGTAACCTCTGAGCCCTATAAATAGAGGGGTTAGCCTAAGGTTTTGGGAAGTTTTGAATATTCAATTTTCTATCGTCTTGCTATCAGTCTCATACTTTCTCTCTAGAACTTGTGAGAATGTTTTGCAAGCTCGGCTAGAGTTCTCTTGGTGAGGTTGGAGATGAACTTTTGTTGAGTGACCCAATTCAGGCTTTTGATTCCTTGTGCTGTAAAGTTTAATATTTGAATGAATTAAATCTCATCTCTCTTTCTTTTACTTTTCAAAGTATTATGTGCCAATTTTTATTTAAGTTCAGTCACGCTTTTCTTATGTAATTCTGTCATGCATTGTTTTGTTCTTCAAATTATTTTGCAAATTGCCTTTTACTGCAATATTGTCAAATTGATATATTGCCGATTTTGGATAGCTTGTAATGATAATATTTCCGGAGTCAACATAGGGATTTAATTTATTCGATCATTTTATTTTGTGAATCAAAACTTGAATTTGTGAACGAAGCATAGGGATTCTCGACACCTTACCGTTTTTATTACTGAATTTCTTTCATACAAATTATCTCATTTTTATTTGCAACAAAGTCTACAAAAACTCTTCTTTTTCATTAATTTATTTGTTATTTATTTTTCTCTGACCCTCTTATTCTATTAATCTTTCTTATTTATTTTGTGTAACACCCATTTTTCTAAACTGATAAAATTCTTAGAAGTAGATGTTAGGAGTTAACTTGAATAATGTTATGGTGTTATGTTTAGTGAATTCTAACATCATAATGAGTTTAATTCCGTAGGTGATTGCGATGAGGACTCGAGGTGCTAAGAACAAGTTCATGCCATTTTATGGAAATTCGTTATGATTTCAAATTTGTTTTAACGATTTTATGAATTTGTATGATGCTATGATTTGATGATATGTTCGTTATATGACATATGTACACACACGCATAATAGGATGAAAGATGGCATATTCATAGTTGGCTTATATAGCTGTATTAGATATGTTTTGGATTTTTCATGGTCAATAAAGGAGAGTAATCTGCATGTGGGAAGAGGAATGGAAAGGAGGGGAATAGTTGGTGTGGATTTTCTTGGATTAATTGCTTCAATGACAGACTATAATCGCTGAAATTAAGCCAAATAGCATTTAAGTTAATCCCAAAATTTATTTGGAATCAATTGCTGGAAATTTTCCCTTATATGCATGTTGACCAATGAAAATTTCTCTTCCTTTTAAGCAGCCACCTCTCTTTTATTCCTCTAAATTAATACTGTGTGCTGTCAACAGGTATTATTAAATAATAATAAAAAAATGCACGCTTCCTTAAAACATTAGTCTTGCTTCCCTTCTCATTTTCCTTGCCGTAACATTTCTAATTGTGACTAACCATCAGTTTGGTCAAATTGCCTTTCTCTTAATTCTTTCTCCATTCTCTCTTTCACATCTCTCTCATCCTCTCTTTCACGACAAAAAAAAAAAAAGGAAATCACAAGAGAACCTCCATAATCAGCCATCAAGCTCATCTCTTAATCTTTCTTTTAAATTCTCCTAGCAATCAAGATAAAGGAAATTCTTAAGGTATGATTCTAAATTATTGATTCTATGATTTTGAGTGTTGATTTCTATTAGACTCTATGTTAGTCATAGTTATTATTTCATTGTTTTGTTGTGTATCTCCATAGAAAGCATGCTATAGAGGTTGACGATTTTGATAATTAAATTAATAATGGAATTATTGGTTCTTGTAGAACCTAGAAACATGCAAAGGATTTATTTATGATCATTTATATGATTGCATATGCAGGTAATTATATTTCTTAAAGTATTAGAAACATGTTATAGGGCTGAAGAATAAATGGAGTGCTGTTTATACATGTTGAGGATGATGGTTTTGTATTTTATAGAATTTTTAGTGAATTTTTGTCCTAGTTTGCGTGCTGAAATTTCTCCAGGTTCCATGTCTGATTTTAAAACAGGATTTGAGGGAGCAAATGAATTCCGTTTTTAACAAATTAGATACCATCAGAAAGCTCTAGATGTCTACTTTAATTTAAAATTGGTTTCAGGTCATTTGGAGTTCTATGTGAATTATTATGAGTTTTTAAATGAGTAAAGGTCAGGCTGCCAGTTTTTATTAGGTTTTGTAGTTTTGTGTAATCAGTGGGTTTTTATGTCTTGATGTTAATGAATGGTGAAATGGTATATTAAATGCCATTTTAAAGTGATTAATGTATTTGATGAGATGTTAAGGCTTTTTAGTAATCTTATTTATGATTTATGGCATGAATGGTTCTAGAGGCGAGCACCCGAGGACCTCATTCGTTGCGTCACTGTTGCGAAATTTAAAAAGGTTAAGTAAGGCGCTCACGTAAGTACACTCTCACCTGCAACATGAATTGAAGAATTGAGGAGTATATGATTTTGATGTTTATGATGATGTTATGACGTTTTTAATATTTCATATGATGACGTTTTGAAGAAAAATGTGTTGGGAATAGTGTCCTGAAAGCATGAGATGTAAAAGGATATTTATTATTTATTTAATAAAATAGTTTATTCATCATTTTATGTGCATATATTTATGAATATTTTATGAATATCAAATAAAATTCCTTGATTATTTATGTAACCTTAAACATGGTATATAAGTGTTATATACAAGAGGATAATGTTTAAGGATAATGATCAAAAGTAATCGTTTCATAATGAATTTAATTAAAGTTCGGAATCTTTAATTAAAACATTATTAATACATGTCATTCCCATTTAGAATGGAACGGTGTTATCCGTGACTGTTAATATGGCGAGATATTGAATGAGTGTATTTCGTGATAATGAGATTATGTGGAACATGGACGCTTGAGACACAATATGAATTTCTAATAATTTCCGTTAAGCATAGAAATTTAATTGAGTCTACCGATGGTCATATCTGAGAATGATCTTAATCACGAGTTCTTAACAAACTCCTATTTATGGATTTATGTCTTTTGATTTACCGATGCACGGATTCCGAGACCCTGAATCCTATTCCTTGTATTTTGGAGACATAATGAAATAGGTAGCTGGGAATGTTATTATACGAGATGGAATCCATTCCTTCTTGAGAAAGAAGCAGATAAATAATTCTCTTGAGTGTTGATTCGGTACTTGGATTAGTAAGAGCGCTCTGGTTCATGAATGTGTTTTATGAATCACTATCCATTAGAGAATCAATGGTACTCAAGGATAAAGATGTAATTAGAGAGGTTAACGGATTCTACCTGACTCTAATTATGAATTATTTATCGAGGATCGATCTATATGCAATGACTATATCAAATGGACACTGCACGGTTTAGAAGTAATTAATGTCTATAATTCCGAGAGTGCAATTCCAAGTTTATAGTGGAGCAACTATTGGAATTAATAGAATTAATTAATTAATTAAAGTGTTTAATTAATTATTAATTTTATTGGAGCTCGTAATTATGGGTCCATTAGTCCCCGCGTCGTCCTTGTAATTCTACCGGACACAAAGGGCAAAATGGAAATTTTAGAATTATGGAATTCTAAAATTAAATACTCAAGAATAATTAATTGTGAATTAATTATTATTTAAATAATGAGATTATTTAAATTTGAATTTGAACATATCTAGATTTATCCATTTAAACTTATTTGATAAGTTGTTCAATTTAGAATTCAAATTAATTTAAGTTTGACTTAAATTGAATTTGAATCAATTAAAATTGGACTACTAGATAATGGATAAAATATCTTCCTTCCTTATCTTATTTAGGTGCCACACACCTAAGGGATAAGGGAAGGGATTTTTGTTCCAAATTTAGAATTGGAGATAAGGATTTGATCCTATTTTAAAGATTGACTTCTTCTCTTTAAATATGAGATAAATGAAAAATTGTGAGACAATTTTTGAAACACTTTCAGCCCTAGTTCCCTAGTGCTGGCCGAAATTCCTCATAGCAAAAGAGAGAAAATATTTTTCTCCAAAAATTCCACATCGTGCATGCGTTGGTGTTTGTGGAAATTCGAGTGTTTGAAACCTATTTTGTCTCACGTGTGCCCACACACACGCTCACGTGGAATCAAGGAATTGACGTGGAAGACTTTGGTGTTCTAAACACAAAGCTTGGAGCTTGGACTGTTCGTGGTCAAAGAAAATCAAGATATCATCCGAGTCGGCTACAAGGTATTTTTTCGGTTGATCCTTGAATCTTATAAATTAATGAGATTAATTTATTGATGCATAAATTAATATAATCTATAGAGTATCTCAAAAGTTTTATGAAAATTTTTGTCATACACGATCCGCCTTTCCGCTGCGTTTCTGCCGCCGAATTCGATTCGACAACCATCAATTGGTATCAGAGCGGTCTATAGACGATATTAATTTATGCTTCAATTAAATATGTGATATTTAAATATGTATGTATGTGATGAGTAGGCACTTGCATTTATGGATGTTTATTTTTATTCATGATGATGAATGTATGGATGATGGATTTGGTCGTTAATTATATGGTTCCATGGATTGGTTATATTCATTCGTTAATAAATTATTTGTAATTTAATTCGGGATTAGAATTATTGTAATTCTAGGATTTGGGTAGAATTAGGGTTTATGATTTTGAATCAAGAAGGAGGCCATGAAGATCATATTTGAAGCCTTCAAAGAAGCCCAGAAACTGCCCAGAAAAAATCCGAATCGCAGCCCAGCGCGCCCCGGACGCTGCCCAGCGCGCCCCGGACGCTGCCCGCCGCGCCAGACGCTGCCTGGGCGCCTAGGCCGCGGCCCAGCGTGGCCAGGCCGCTGCCCAACAGGTGGGCCAGGCCTGCCCAACACGGGTCAAGGCCCAAGTTCGGGATTTGATCCCGAACGGGCCCAAGGTTTCAAACCCCTCGTGAAGCGTGCCGACAGCCCGAAAAGTTCAATCCCAAGGAAGGTGAAATCCAACCCGAGACAAAGAATGAAGTCAAGAATGAAGAATTCAAGAATCAAGTCCCGCTGATGTAACGGAAGAATATAATTATTGTAATTATTTATTTATTCGATTCGATTGAGTTGTAATTTATTTTTCCATGGGACCCGGTCAAATCCATCTCAATAGTTGATTGCATATATTTATATTTTATGTTGATAATTATATATTATATATGTCCATGCATATAACATGCCATGTAGATATAATGTGCCTACTCATATGTTATTTATAACATGCCATGCATACACGCGAATTAATTGTTATTATTTATTTTATTTATTATAAAAGTGTTTTTTAGAAAAATAAAATAAAATAAGAACCATTATTTGAAAATTGATTTAATATGATTAAATTGATTTAAGTTGCAAAATTGATTTGCAAAATAATGTTACATGTGAAATTGAATTTAAGAGTTAAATTTTGGAATTTCACATATCCGAAAAATAAATTGTTTATTTTTCGAGTTGAAAATCATGAGATGTTTTTCAAACAAAATACATGTTTGCAAAATAATGAGTGGGAGAGGGTTGTATGACAATACGACCCACTAGTCTCCGCCGTTAGTGCAACACCGTGAGATCCGGAAAGGGGCTTTGCGGCGACATTGAATCGCCCTCCTAAAGGAGAGTGTCCTTGCCGGATCAATAACAAGGTTGGCTTCCTAGAGATAAGATTTCAGGATGTATTTCCGAATTGACTACCCAAAGGTATCAATCCGGAGTTAAGTCTATGGGATCTGAAACGGTGGGTTACACTCATAAAATATAATCAAATCTGTTGGTTATATTTTGACTGAAAATAACGGTAGTTAATAAATATGAAAATATGAGATATTTTGACTATATTTATTAACTGAGAAGAGTCTCGGTCTAATTGGCATATAACTTGACTACCCAAAGGTACACTTTATATGTGGAAAATTGGATTATCGTTGGCACCTAAAATTAAAACATGATTTATGTATTTTCATGTGCATCATGCATCATATTTAATTGTGCCAAAATTAACATGCCTTGATATTCATGCACATAAATTGATTAGATGAATATTCTATTTATTCCCAAAGAATATGTCGAATCCCATTATCACACTACTAGCGACCGAAAAAATTAGACGGTGATAATTATGCTAAGTGGAAGAGTAACATAAACATACTATTGGTCTGCAAAGACTATAAGTTTGTCCTAGCGGAGGAATGTCCTCCCGAACCCGCTGCTAATGCATCCAAAACCGCAGGGAGCCTTTTGATCGCTGGATCAAGGCCAACAATAAAGCAAAGTGCTTTTTGCTTTGGCCAAAGATGAGCGATAAAGCCCGAAGAAGCATGAGGAGATGGAGACCGCTTATGAGATAATGGAGTCTCTAGAAGCCATGTTCGCGCTCCTTCCGAAAAAGGCTTGTTTGGATGCCGTAAGGGCTTTCATGAACAATAAGATGAAGAAAGGTTCTTCACCAAGGCACGTGTTTTGAACATGATTGATCACCTCCACGATGCGGAGCTCAATGGTGCCGTAATCGATGAAGCCACCCAAGTTGGCATCATCCCGGAAAGCCTATCCCCGACTTTCATGAGTTCGTGAACAACTTTGTTATGAACAAAAAGAAGTGCAATCTCACTGAATTCATGAATGACATGCAATACTTGAATCCACCAACAAAAGAAGGGAGGAGAAGCAAATGTTAGAAAGGCAGGAAGTTCTGGTAAAAACAAAAGGAAAAACCAGAACCGGGGAAAAGCGAATGAGAAAAAGAACAAGGTAAATCAGATTTACTAGTTCTCTAAACATGTTTAGTAGAGGGTGATACCTCACTGGATAATTGATTCAGAGCAACTAATCATGTTTGTTTCTCTTGCGTAGTCTTAGTTCTTGCTAATCGAAAGTTAGCCGATGGGGACTACACGATGAAAGTAGGCAATGGCGCAAGAGTTTCAAAGAAAAGCAAAGTGGGAGAAGTTAGACTTCGTTTTAGGGAAAATAAATTTTTAGTTTTGAACGATGTTTATTTTATTCCGGATATTCGCAGAAATTTGATTTGTGGCCAAATTATTTGAACAATTATTTAAAGTTTATTTTGATAATGAATTTGTTCATATTTCTCGAAATGGTTTAAATATTTGTTCGACGTCTGGATGATGGTTTATATTGTATAAAACCAATACCTAACTCACTACTTAATCTCGAAATGTTCGAGAGTTGCGAACCTAAGAATAAAAAGCGTAAGATTTCTCACGATAACAATACATATATCGCGGGCATCTTAGGCTTGGTCATATTAACCTAAAAAGGATTGAACGATCGGTAAAGGATGGTCCTTTACGCGAACTAAAAGTTGGTGAGCTTCCGACCTGCGTGAATCTGTTTTGGAAGGTAAAATGACCAAAAGGCCTTTCACGACGAAAGGAGAAAGAGCTACAGAACCCCTTCAGTTGATACATTCGGATGTATGTGGACCGTTAAACGTCCAAGCTAGAGGAGGTTACGAGTATTACGTCACTTTTATTGACGACTATTCGAGATATGGTTATGTTTACCTCATGCAACGGAAATCTGAAACTTTTGGAAAGTTTAGAGAATTCCGAGCAGAAGTTGAAAAACAATTAGGTAAACTAATCAAGACACTTCGATCGGATCGAGGGGGTGAATACCGGACCAAGAGTTTGGGATTTCTTGATTGAAGAAGGTGTGGTATCCCAATTGATCGCACCGGCACACCACAAGCAAAAATGGTGTGGCCGAAAGGAGAAATCGGACTTTGCTTGACATGATGAGATCAATGTTGAGTTATTCTTCACCGCCTACTTCATTCGGGGTTATGCCCTAAAAACAATTGCCTACATTCTGAATAGAGTATCATCTAAGTCTGCACCTACAACACCCTTAGAGTTGTTGTGCGGTCGAAAACCTAGTTTGAGACACGTAAGATATGGGGTGTCCAAAGACGTCTTTGAAGGGAAAGACCGGGAAGTTGGAACCCAAGTCGGAAGTATGTATGTTTGTAGGATATCCCGATGGGACAAAGGGAGGTGTCTTTTATAGTCCTCAAGATCAAAAGGTGTTTGTATCGACAAATGCCACATTTACGGAGCATGACTATATGATAGATTTTAAGCCCAAAAGTAAGATAGTGTTAGAAGAGTTACTTTCCGATGAGATCGGACCACAATCGACAAGAGTTGTCGGACCACCAGAGAAAAGACCCACGGTTCCTAATCGACTCCGCCGCACCTCGTCGTAGTGGGAGGGTAAGCACGTTACCCGACCGTTATATAGGGAAGCCCAAATCGTCACCGCCGATGCGGTAAGGAGGATCCATCGACCTTTAAGGATGCGATGGATGATTACGATAAGGAAGAATGGCAAGCGGCCTATGAAACTCGAGATGGAGTCTATGCACTCTAACTCGGTCGGCAACTTGTAGATCTACCCAAGGGGTAAAACCCATTGGATGCAAGTGGATCTTCAAGAGAAAGAGAGGAGCGGATGGAAAAGTAGAGACTTTTAAAGCAAGGCTAGTGGCTAAGGGTTATACCCAAAAGGAGGGAGTTGACTATGAGGAAACTTTTCGCCAAAGGGCCATGCTTAAGTCCATCCGGATACTCTTGGCCATTGCAAAGATATTTTGACTATGAGATATGGCAGATGGACGCCAAGACGGCTTTCCGAATGGCTATCTTGATGAAACCATCTATATGGATCACCGGAGGGTTACATAGTGGAAGGCCAACAAAGTAAAGTCCGCAAACCGCAAAGGTCCATTTATGGATCAAGCAGCTTCTAGATCATGGAACATTAGGTTTGATGAGGCTGTAAAGTCTTATGGATTTGATCAAAACATTGATGAACCATGCGTCTACAAGTACAAGAAAAAGAGAAAGTGGTCTTCTTAATTTTTACGTCGATGACATCCTACTCATAGGGAATGATGTGGGAATGATGATGATGTAAAGGAGTGGTTAGCCACCAATTCCAAATGAAAGATTTAGGAGAGGCAAGCTATGTTCTTGGGATCAAGATTATTCGAGATCGCAAGAAAAAGCTTTTGGCATTATCACAAGCATCTTATATAGACAAAGTGTTGTCTAGGTATTCGATGGAAAACTCCAAGAAAGGGAATTTGCCTTCTAGGCATGGTATTCATCTTTCTAAGGAGCAATGTCTAAAGACCCCCAGCAGGCAGGGGAAGAAGATATGAGAAGGTATCCCCACGCTTCGTCTGCGGCAATATCTGCTATGCAAGGGGAGTAGTCGATCGCTACCGGTCCCAACCTGTGATTCGATCATTGGGTTGCGGTGAAGTGTATTCTCAAGTATCTTAGGAGAACGAGAAACTATATGTTAGTATATTCCGGAGAAGATCTGTCTCTCACCGGACACAGATTCTCGATTTCCAATCGATAGAGATAGTCGTGGTCGACATCCGGATCTCGTGTTCACTCTTAATGGAGGAGCCGTGGTATGGAGAAGTATAAAGCAAAAAAGTGTGTTGTCGACTTTACCATGGAAGTTGAATATGTTGCGACCAGAAGCCGCAGAAAAGAAGCTACATGGCTCGGGAAGTTCTTAACCGATCCGGAAGTTGTTCCAGATATGGATAAGCCAATTAAGCTCTCTTTGTGACAACAAGTGGAGCGGTGGCTAATTCAAAAGAACCTAGAAGCCATAAGAGTGCGAAACATATAGAAAGGAAATATCACCGATCGGAGACATTGTGGATAGAGGCGATGTAGCGGTTACTCAAGATCGCGTCCGAGGACAACCTTGTCGACCCGTTCACCAAGACATTGCCATTGAATGTTTTTGATCGGCACTTAGATGGATTTGGGATTAGAGACATGACACACCCGCTTTAGGACAAGTGGGAGATTGTTGGGAATAGTGCCCGAAAGCATGAGATGTAAAAGGATATTTATTATTTATTTAATAAAATAGTTTATTCATCATTTTATGTGCATATATTTATGAATATTTTATGAATATCAAATAAAATTCCTTGATTATTTATGTAACCTTAAACATGGTATATAAGTGTTATATACAAGAGGATAATGTTTAAGGATAATAATCAAAAGTAATCGTTTCATAATGAATTTAATTAAAGTTTGGAATCTTTAATTAAAACATTATTAATACATGTCATTCCCATTTAGAATGGAATGGTGTTATCCGTGACCGTTAATATGGCAAGATATTGAATGAGTGTATTTCGCATAATGAGATTATGTGGAACATGGACCTTGAACACAATATGAATTTCTAATAATTTCCGTTAAGCATAGAAATTCTAATTGAGTCTACCGATGGTCATATATGAGAATGATCTTAATCCCGAGTTCTTAACAAACTCCTATTTATGGATTTATGTCTTTTGATTTACTCGGCACGGATTCCGAGACCCCTGAATCCTATTCCTTGTATTTTGGAGACATAATGAAATAGGTAGCTGGGAATGTTATTATACGAGATGGAATCCATTCCTTCTTGAGAAAGAAGCAGATAAATAATTCTCTTGAGTGTTGATTCGGTACTTGGATTAGTAAGAGCGCCCGGTTCATGAATGTGTTTTATGAATCACTATCCATTAGAGAATCAATGGTACTCAAGGATAAAGATGTAATTAGAGAGGTTAACGGATTCTACCCCGACTCTAATTATGAATTATTTATGGAGGATCGATCTATATGCAATGACTACATCAAATGGACACTTCACGGTTTAGAAGTAATTAATGTCTATAATTCCGAGAGTGCAATTCCAAGTTTATAGTGGAGTAACTATTGAATTAATAGAATTAATTAATTAATTAAAGTGTTTAATTAATTATTAATTTTATTGGAGCTCGTAATTATGGGTCCATTAGTCCCGCGTCGTCCTTGTAATTCTACCAGACACAAAGGGCAAAATGGAAATTTTAGAATTATGGAATTCTAAAAATTAAATACTCGAAGAATAATTAATTGTGAATTAATTATTATTTAAATAATGAGATTATTTAAATTTGAATTTGAACATATCTAGATTTATCCATTTAAACTTATTTGATAAGTTGTTCAATTTAGAATTCAAATTAATTTAAGTTTGACTTAAATTCGAATTTGAATCTGAATTAAAATTGGACTACTAGATAATGGATAAAATATCTTCCTTCCTTATCTTATTTAGGTGCCACACACCTAAGGGATAAGGGGAAGGGATTTTTTGTTCCAAATTCAGAATTGGAGATAAGGATTTGATCCTATTTTAAAGATTGACTTCTTCTCTTTAAATATGAGATAAATGAAAAATTGTGAGACAATTTTTGAAACACTTTCAGCCCTAGTTCCCGTAGTGCTGGCCGAAATTCCTCATAGCAAAGAGAGAGAAAATATTTTTCTCCAAAAAATTCCACATCGTGCATGCGTTGGTGTTTGTGGAAATTCGAGTGTTTCAGAAACCTATTTTGTCTCACGTGTGCCCACACACACGTCTACGTGGAATCAAGGAATTGACGTGGAAGACTTTGGTGTTCTAAACACAAAGCTTGGAGCTTGGACTGTTCGTGGTCAAAGAAAATCAAGATATCATCCGAGTCGGCTACAAGGTATTTTTTCGGTTGATCCTTGAATCTTATAAATTAATGAGATTAATTTATTGATGCATAAATTAATATAATCTATAGAGTATCTCAAAAGTTTTATGAAAATTTTTGTCATACACGATCCGCCTTTCCGCTGCGTTTCTGCCGCCGAATTCGATTCGACAACCATCAAAATGTATATATGTATTTTTATGCTTTTAAATGGTGTTGTACACCCTTGATGTGACCGGTGAGCAGTCTTATTGCCACGGTTGGTATGGGATTTGCTACTCCATGCTTTCCGTTGCTAGCGCGCTATGATGGTACAACGTCGGGCCCAATATATGATGGATTTTAAAGTTTAAACATGTTCAAAAATAATTATTCTCAAGATGAGGTTTATTGTTGATGAATAAAAATGTTCATTTAAATTTGTGAGAATTAAGTGTCTTACTAAGCCCTTGCTTATATAAGTTATTTCATGTTGCAGACAATCTAAAGGGTAAGATGTAGCCATGGAGAATCTTGGAGCGGATGCGAGCTATGCGTGATAGGAAAACGGGAGAAACGATCATGGGATGAAAGTGTTTAAGGTTAAACAAAGTTTTTGGTTTTTACTTTTATTGTTTTGAAACTTCGGTTTATGGTGGTTTTGATTTGAAGAATATTTTAGACTTTATAGATTTTAATAACTAAGTTGAACCGAAGGTTATTTTATTTTTCTTTGAGGAAGTTCAAAATTTAAAGATAGTATGTTTAAAAAAAAAAATCTAGGCTTTTCTTTAAGTCGTTCAAAGTAAAGTATTTTAAGTTTAACGATTTTCCGCATTCTTTAAGAGGTAAATGTTTGAAAGTTAAGATAACTGTGACGGTCCGTGAGGGGTCATTACATTTTGTTACCTCTCTGTGGATACGACCGCCCTTCTATGCTACAATTGACCGCTTGTGAATATCACTTTTGGGCACTAATCAGATGACAATGTGAAAACTTGAGTGAAACAAGTAAGAGAAGAAGCCTATGATGTTGAAGATGTCATCGATGAATACCTTCTTCATGTTGCACAACACCGTCACCAAAACAACATGGATTTCTCTGTTTTCTCCGTAAAATAAGTCACTCTGTCAAAGCCCTAAGACCACTAAAACAAATATGCCAATTTGCGACGACATTTTTTGCGATGACATTTGTCATCGCAAATAGTAGACTATTTGCGATGACATGTCGTTGTAAATAACCCCCGTTTAAAAAAATCCACATGTCGTCGCTAATAAATTATTTGTCGTCGCAAATAATTTTACCACGCAAATTTTGATGGCGTGGATTTTTGGCGCGAATGTAACCCACGTTTTCCCGACGACAATTGTCCATATTTGTGACGACAAGTCATCGTAAATAAGGTTAGATTATTTGCGACGACATTTTTTCATGGTTGTCGCAAATAATCTAGTTGACGAGCAAGAATGGGCCGGAAAAAAATTTATTTGCGACGATGTTTGTGTTTTTTGCGACAAAAATGTCGTTGCAAATAAAAAATTATTTGCGACAACATTTTAAATTTATTTGCGCTGACGTTGTCGTCGCAAATAAGTGCCCTAATTAATATCCTCGCCTTCTTCTTCTTCATTTTCTCCCGATTCTCTCTCTCTCTTTATCCTGCAAAATTGATCTCTCTCTCCCTCCTATCCCCATGACCTCCTTTTTTAAAAACGACCCATCAAACCCCTTGAATTGCTCCTTTGCCCGACCCGTTCTTCTCTTTCTTCCCTTCTCTCTTCCTTCTTTCTCTCTCTCTCTTCTTCCCCTCTCCAAAAATTGTTATAGCTAAGAATATCAAAAACCCTCCCCTTCCCTTTCTCCCCTTGTCACTCTTCTGTGTTTTCTCTCTCTTCTTTCCCTAATTTTTGATATGTGAATTAAATTTTTCCTTGGCTCCTCCCGGCATCTTGGTCCCGCCGTGGTCTCTGGGTGCCCTGCTCCCAAGGCCAAGTCCCACCTCCCGGTGTTTATGGGGGAAATCCCGCCACCCTAGTCCCGCCGTCCATATTCAGGTATATATATATATATATATATTTTTTCCTTAACAATATTGTTTTTTTTTTTTCCTTAAGCATTATACTTGTTATTATAACAAGATTATACTTAGAACTTAAAATTATTTCCTAAGCATTATACTTAGAATTAGATGAGTAGAATTTAGAATTAGATGACTAGATTATATTCATGACTTAGAATCATTCTACTTATTATTGTGTTTATATGTTTCTCTAGATATTAATAAAATATTAATTTTGGTGTTTGAAAATTATGTTTGATGTTTTAATTTGATGTAGGTGTTTGAGTTTTCGCCTTCGTCCTTGTTTGCACGGTTCCTCTGTCGTAATCCTTCTATTTTCAGCCCCCGTTTAGTGGGTTTGAACTTTGTAAGTTTTTTATATTTATTTAGCTTAAAATTGTAGTAGTTGTATGAATTCGGGATTATGTTGAAATTTAGTATATGTTTATGATTCTTGTTATTGGGTGGCACATCTTGCGACTATGGTGTCTTTGAAATTTTTTAAAGTTGTTTTTTTGCAGGTTTTGATTTTTGGATTATGTGAAAAATAAGTCGTTATGCTGCCGAAATTTAGTTAGGTGAAATTTAGTCAGGAAACCAGAATTTTAATAAGTTCATTAACACAATTTAATTAATAAAACTTAATTGTGTTAATTAAGAATAAAATTAAAATTAATTGAACACATTAATAAATTGTTATGTCTGTTGTCGTTTATAGTTGAAATGCCGATTGACAAAAGTTGGACTTCTTTGAGGAACCAATTGTCGGATGAATATTAAAATGGGTTATCTGCTTTTATTGAGGTCGCCAAAAATTATAAAACATCACTTGGCCATATCAGCTGTCCTTGTATGAAATGTAGAAACCATGAAATGCATCCAGTAGAAACTGTGAGGGCGCATATACATCGATATGGTTTTGATCCATTGTATAGAACATGGATTCACCATGGTGAAGTAGAGGCAGTTTCAGGTGTAGACCTAATAGTTAATCAACCAATAGACGAGATGTTTGCAGTCTTAGAAGACGTTGCCGGGATTAATGATGACCGTGGAATGTTGGATGAGACGCATGTGGATCTAGAAGATGCACAATACTCTGAATTTAAGGATCTACTTTCTGAACTTCAGGTGGGATTGTATCCGGGCTGTACTAAGTATTCATCTTTAAATTTCTTAGTGAAATTGATGCATTTAAAAGTGTTATACAAGTGGCCTAATGAGTGTATGGATGTTGTTTTAAGTCTATTGAAAGATGCATTTCCGGATGTGAAGTTACCTTCTTCTCATTATGAGTCGAAGAAGCTCATGAGTAAACTAGGATTGGGTTACGAAACAATTCATATCTGCAAGTACGATTGTGCTTTGTTTTGGAAGGAGAACGCTGATCTAGAAATGTGTCCTGTATGTAAAACATCACGTTGGAAGAAAAAAAGACAAAGGGTACTAAACAAGTCCCGTGAAAAGTACTACGTTATTTCCCGTTAACAGATCGATTGAAGCGTCTGTACGGTTCTCGTCACACCGCTAAAGATATGACGTGGCACCAGCGTGGGCGTTCAAATGATGAGGATTTAATGCGTCATCCAGTCGATGGTATTGAATGGAAGGAGATAGATGAAAACTATCCTGAGTTTTCACGTGAGCCAAGAAATGTTCGCTTGGGGTTGGCCGCTGATGGTTTCAATCTTTTCAGTAACATGAGCCTCTCATATAGTATGTGGCCGGTGGTTTTAACGGCCTACAATTTACCTCCGTGGTTATGCACTAAAGATCCTTATAAGATGTTGACATTGTTGATTCCTGGCCCAAATGCACCCGGAAAGGATATGGATGTTTTTTTAAGGCCTCTTGTGGATGAGTTAAAAGATTTGTGGAATAATGGAGTAATTGTACGTGATGCAGTTTCAAATACATCATTTCAGATGCGAGCTATGTTGCTTATGACTGTTAATGATTTTCCTGCTCGTAGTAGTTTATCTGGATGGAGTGGTTAGGGCTATTTAGCATGCCCAACTTGCAATGATGCAACTTCTTCAAAGAGGATAACAAGACTTGTTTTGTTGGCCATCGGCGATGGCTTCCTATTAAACATGGGATGAGAAAAAATAAAAAGTTTGATGGTATGGTTGAGAAACGACCTCCTCCGGCTCGAAAATCTATTCACCAAATCTTAGCTCAACTACAAAATGTGTCCTTCAGATTGCCTGGTAAACATGACAAGTATGGTGGGAAGAAGCGAAAAAGACATGCAAGCGAGCTTAATTGGACAAAGAAGAGTATCTTTTGGAAGTTGCCTTATTGGAAGTCATTGTCGCTACGTCACAACTTAGATGTCATGCATATTGAGAAGAATGTATGCGATAGTTTATTGGGCACAATTCTTGACATTGACGGAAAAAGTAAAGATACGGATAAAGGCGAGAATCGATCTGCAAAATATAAAAGTGCAAGGAGTTGCATTTGTACAAAGACGGTGATCGTTGGATGAAACCACATGCGCTCTTATACACTATCTCCGATGATGAGAAAAGTTTTGTATTTTTTAAAATCAGAAGGGTTTCTGATGGATTTGCTTCAAACTTAAAGAAAAATGTGATCGAAAGGAAGAATAAAATTATTTGGGCTAAAATCGCATGATTGTCACATCATAATGCAGCGATTATTGCCAACGGGGATCGACCATTCATGAAGAAAGAGATCGTTGATGCAATAATGTAATTGAGTAATTTTTTTTGAGTTAATATGCTCCAGGACATTGCGGAAAAGTGATTTAGGAAAGCTCAACAAGATATTGTGCTTATTTTATGCTAGTTAGAAACAATTTTTCCTGCTGCCTTTTTTGACATAATGGTACATTTAGTTATACACTTGCCTGAAGAAGCCATTCGAGGAGGACCGGTTCACTTAAGATGGATGTATCCGTTTGAACGTTTTCTTGGGTCGTTAAAGAAATATGTCAAGAATCGTGCATGTCCTGAGGGTTCGATTGCTGAGGCTTACATTGTCAACGAAGCTCTGACTTTTTGTTTGATGTATTTAACTGGAGTTGAAACACGGTTTAATCGCCTGGCCAGAAATTGGATAGACGATGAAGATCGTATTGTTATAAAGATTTCTGTATTTGATACTCGTTGTCGGCCAATTGGGAAGATGACCCCCATCACATTGGATACTCGTTTGCGAGAGAAAGCTGAGTGGTACATCCTACAGAACTGTTCAGAAATTCAGCAGTTCATTGAGTACGTATTACTTTCACTTTTGTCACTTAATTGTTCATAGATTGTGTCGCATCATATACAATTATGTCATTTATTTTCATTCTCTTTTAAACAGTGACCATAGGAAAGAGATTGATACCGACAGTCGAATCATACCATTGGATGAAATTCAATCGAAAGAGTTTCCAAAATAGTTTAAGAATAAGGTACGTTTATAATTAATTTGCATTAACATTGTTAAGTCATTAAAAAGTGGCATTTTATAGAATATTCATGTCTCCTTGCAGATTTTCAATATTCGAAAGCAGAATGAACCAGAAGCAAATGATCAAATACTTTTGCTTTCAAGTGGTTCAAGCTTCTCATGTCGAAGTTATCCTGGTTATGTCGTCAACAGTGTAAAGTTTCTGACACGCAATCGGGATATGAATCGAAGTACACAAAATAGTGGTGTTTGTGTTCGCGGACCTGATAACCAAATGTTTTATGGAGTTTTGGAGGACATTTATGAGTTGTCGTACTTGAATGAGAATTCTGTTATGCTTTTTAAATGTCTATGGTTTGACACTCGTCCGGGAAAGAAAAGGATTCAACACTACAAAAATAGAATAAGTGTTTTCGTTAAAGAGACGTGGTACGAGAACGAACCTTTCATACTTGCATCGCAAGCAGAACAAGTTTTTTACGTAGACCATTTATTTAACGGTCCAAACTGGAAGGTTGTAGAACACTTTAGACATCGCCATATTTGGGACATTTCAGAAACTGACATTGATGACGTGATGATAGTCCAGGATACAGAATCTACAAATATTGAGTTAGTAGTGGAACTACCAGAGATTGACTCATTTGTATTGAATCGAGATGATGGATCGTCTAATGTTGTCACTTGCGATGTTGATGCAATTATGAAAGATACGTCTCCCGTGGTTGATGATTTTATTAATGATGAAGACGATGAAACTTTAGAGGAGTACGTTGAAGATGAAGTCATCGAATCTGAAGACGATGATGACATAAATGATGATGGCGACAATCAACAATGTAGCAGCGATGATGAGTAGAACTACAGTAGAGAAATCTTTGTCATTTTTCTCAGATTTCGTTTTAATATTGTGATCTTCTTTGAATTTATAAGTGTTGTTATTAATATGAATTTGTTCACAGATATTAATGGTTGGAACTTTAGCGACTTGCGCTGGCTCTTCAGGGGGAGCGTAGCCACCTCCCGGTCCTCACAGAGTCCTCGCCTACTATGAGTCTGGTATGTTATTCTGACTTTTTTCCTCATTCTATCATATAGTAAATGAATATAGTAGTACATGTTGATTTCAAATGCTTTCATATGCTTACAGCACCTGAACCTCGACAACGTAGAGGTCGAGGTGGGGCAAAAGGTTATGAAATTGCCTAAAAGGTCATTCAAGACGGGAAGATCACAGTTGAATTTGATGAGGCGGGAGGTACTTGGAAGGCGCTTGGTAAATATGGTGCCTGGTTTGAAAGTGCGGTTGGTATTCATACCAAGGACATATGCGAGCCCTTCCACGATGCTTGGAAGGACGTTAGCGACGTGGACAAGAGGACAATTCAGGACTGGATGCTGGTATTTTTTTATGGTACATTTTGTATAGTTTATACTATAGTTAACAATGCGTTTTAACGATGTGAAACTATTTTGCAAGGATTGGTGTAACATGGACTATAACTACAAGAACGGCATTCTGAGGTCCGTTGTTGATAGGGAGGCAGCAAAGTGCTACAAGGACTGGAAAAGTTCCTTGCACCGCTACTACAAACGCTACGGTAGAGAAAGTCTCCCGAGTAATATGAGAAATCAAGCTCATTGGGATCGTTGTTGCGATAGGTTCTCCGACGACAAATTTCAAGTAATTATAGATATGTTAGAACTTTATGATTTTTTATACATAATTTCAAGTAACTATTATTTATTATAGTTAATCATAAACAGAAAATATCAGAGACAAATAGAAGTAATCGCAGCAACCAAAAGTATACAAGCCTACATGGTCGGTTATCGTACTCTCAGCATCGCAATAACAAGGTTAGTACTTTTTTTTAATCATTATCGTATTTATATGTTTATGATTCTTGTTCTAGGTGGCACATCTTGCAGTTATGGGGTGCCAAAATCTTTTAAAGTTGTTTTTTTACAGGTTTTGATTTTTGGATTATATGAAAAATAAGTCGTTATGCTGCCGAAATTTAGTTAGAATTTAAGAATTTTAATAAATGTAATTTATTTCACAG
Source organism: Morus alba (assembly GCA_012066045.3). Lineage (NCBI taxonomy): Eukaryota > Viridiplantae > Streptophyta > Magnoliopsida > Rosales > Moraceae > Morus > Morus alba. Next base: position 19,644,107 of record CP050224.2, read on the forward strand.
GCCAATACGGAGACCCAAGAGCTGATGTCTGCTATAGACAATTGGGCGGACATGCATCGTCGCGGGGACTCTTGGGTTTATACCCATGCGGAACAGACTTTCGTAAGTATTTTTACTTTTCTTATTAAATTTTTTTTATATTTAAATAGTGGTTTTATATCACGTAAAAATAATTATAATGTCTTATTATGTAGAACACTCTGGAGGAGGAGAGACATAGAACACAGACTACTTCAAGCGCAACTAGACCCCCCCCTTGACGAGCATAGTGTTTTGGAGCAAGTTCTTGGCATGCGTAGAGGACATAAGAAAGGAGTGGGTCCAATGCTCTCCCAAAGCATTACTCTGGGGCTTCTCCTTCATCTGTTGGTTCATTCTCGGACGCAACATCATCGGCTCAACCTGACGCTGCGCGTATGGATCGTTATTTAAAGAAATCGTATCAGGAATAAATGAAGATTTATGACAATCAGGTGAAGATGTTAGAGTTGGTGTCTAGATTGCAGCCCAACATCCAATTACCTACGATTGCTCGTCCAGAACCAGTTAACCTAGACGCTCCCGCTTCCTTGATGATGATGCCGTCCCCGATGATGATTGACTTTTGGCGATCTTTGCAAACCTAAAGGAATAGTTCGTATGATTTTTCACTTTATTTAGACTTTTATATTTTGTTGAACATTATATATGCACTTCATGTAGTATTCATAATATATTTTATAAATTTATTTAGATTTATTGTTTTTAATATTAATTTATATTTTACTTTTAATGTATCTTAATAAATTATATTTAGTATGTAACATAATAATGTTTAATTAAAATTATTAAAAATTAATTAATTGCCATTTTTAAAAAAATTGGAAAAAAAAATTATTTCAGTTTTTGCGATGACATTTTTATACTTGTCGTCACAAAAAAATTGTAATTATTTGCGACGACTTTTTGAAATTGTCGCCACAAAAAATGTTTACATCACGACAAATTAACCAACAGATTATTTGCGACGACCGTCGTCGCAAAAGATAAATGTCGTCGCAAATGTATTTGCGATGACAATGTGTCGTCGCAAATAAAGTATTTGCGACTATTTTTTTGCGGCGACGTATTTGCAACGATATGTCGTCGCAAATACTATTATTTGCGACGACATGTGGGTTTTTGCGACGACTTTTTGTCGTCGCAAAAACCACTTTTTCTTGTAGTGGACCGAGTTACAACATTGCGTTTGAAATTCAGACCATCAAGGCATCTCTGCACGAAATCAAGGGTAGAGATGATAGATATGGCTTAAATTCATGGAAACAAAAATCAAGTAGCAAAGCTACAAACATAAAGAGGAATGTTGACCCTCGATTGGATCTTTATAAAATCAATGTGGATCTTTAGAAAATCTAAAATATGGAAGCACATCATAAAATACTTTGTTCAAAATTATAAGGAGATGATAAGAATTAGACACCTCTCACCCTTTGCTATCTAGGGCTTTCAGCTGATACAAAATTTTACTTTAATAAATGATAAGATTACAAAGATTTAGGCTCGAGACAATAATTGGACTTCATATGCGTCAAAGACGAATCACTTATAAGCAAAACCTTTAAAAGAAAATTAGCATAGTACTATTTCATCAATTTGACCAGTATATTTGCAACTACCTCAAAAATGATATTGACGATGTTTTATTATTATTATTATTATTATTATTATTATTATTATTATTATTATTATTATTATTATTATTATTATTTTGAGATAAAATATGATACTAACGTGGCCTTTTGATCAAATAGCTGGCAGAGTTACTAACATTCTAGTGGAGCAGAGTGATCACAAGGTTCTGGCCACCAATTAGGATCAACATATCGAAAGTGAGCAACCAATGTAAAACTTAACACTCTCTCCCTCTGCTTTTCTTTTGATCTCTACCCCTGTCCCTGATTTATGCTATAACTAGAGGAAAAATATGTTTTTCGCAATGACATACAAAAGTAGTAACTAATTAGTAGAAGCTATCAATATCATGCAACTTATATGAATCCAAAACTCATCCTCCACTTGGAATATCGTGCATTTGTAGCAAAAGTCATGACTCCTGAGATTTACGATGCATTTTCTATTTCAACGTGCATTTGATAGTCATGAGATTCACGTTCCATTTTGTATTTTAAAATATATGAATTCTTAATACAACAAGAATACCCTGCTATTTGAATTTGAAATATCTATTTTTTTTTTAATGGATCACTTTTTCTCGTCGGTTTCTTCGGACAAAAACCAATCAAGCATACCTGCCAAGTTATGCGCCGGTTTTGCATATTACGTCTAAAAATGGACTGTTTATTAACAGGGTGATCAAAATTGTGTATTTTAAAATGTTAGGATTGTTATTTCTTAAAAAGGGAATACGAGATATCATAGTTAAACAAGTGAATGTCTTAAGAATTGATAGGCAAAAGTACCCCTTTTACTTATATGATATGCCTACTTCATTGTTGTCTTTAATTTATTTATTTTTGTAAAAATATAAAAAAAAAGGGTCACAAAGGGCGTGTTCGGATCAACTTTGAGTTTTTATTCTATTTTCATTAAAAAATACAATCCCATTTTATAAATTAAAGCAAATTTTTTTAAATCAACTAGAATATTTAAAATTGGTACAAAAATTAGGATTAGAGTTGCGGTCTTTAATTCTGTTGTTGTTAAAAATGCCAAGGTTATTATAAGATGTGCTATAGTTCTAACTTCGCATAATAGTTAAGCACATTGTTGACAAATAGTATAATTTTACATGAATTCAAGTACCACGTGCAATGTAAATTTTTTTTTTTTTTTTGGAGCATAGGGTTGGAATTTAAAATTAACATCTTGTAGTGATGATGAACACACTTACATACAACCTTGGACATTGACTGGACCCACTAATGAAGATGGATGAAGTACATGAGCACTATTGAACACAAGTGTCAAAGCCTACAGGGCAAAGACCTATTTTGCACAAATAAAATCCAGTGCACCCAAAGCTCGTTAAAGGAACATCTACAGTAATTGATGGATAAAACTAGTCGACCAAGACTAAATCCCTAATACTGAAAAAACTTGCTGTAATGATCGAGAAAATCTTAGAATTAAATAATATAATTTACATATTTAAGTCAAGCATTTTCTTGGAAAATATCACGTTATATTTGACTAAAAGATTTATAGAATTAATATTGATATTCCAAAATTCTATAGCAAACATTACGTTATGTTCACGTTTTATAATCAAGTAAATTCGAATGATAATTCTCACCTTGGATTAAGGCGGGAGAAAATTCAATCCATGCATAGTTTGAGAATTTTAACATTTGAAAATTGTGCATGTATTGTCCGTCTGTCCTTTTCTACGACAGAGTTTAGGAAAGAAGTTATGCACTATATGAACTTGGTGAGTTAGAGTTGTTGGACCGTTTACAAGCTTTAGCCACAGACGTCAATGACATTCTACAACATGATCTTTGATCGAGTTTTTGTTACAGTGATGATGAAGCACATACAGTGCCAGCGTCAATCTCAATTGTTCCATGCAATGACACGCAGCTTAGTTTCAGCCATGATCGAATCAGTTTCTCCAGTGATCAATTTTGCTTCTTCACTGATGATATTGTGGACTGATTGAACAAGTTCAAGTTCAGCGTCAATCTCAATTTTTTCTTTTCATATATCCTATCTGTAATTCCACTTTAAAAGCCTTTTCTTGGTTGATATTTATTTATTATATCTCATCATCGTTTTCTATTTCATAGCCTTTCATATTATAATATACTATGTTTCTAATTTATGGGAAATAATTGGTAAAATTTTCACATGTTCCATCATATATTCTCAAGCAGAAAGAATATGTCGCAATATCAAAAACTATCATCACTTGTTATATTGCTACTTAAATTCTGTTGCTTTGATTCTTAATTTTTAAATTTTCTTTCTTCATGTCTGAACAATTTTAGAGGAAAACTTCAAAGTGGTATTAACCTAACAAGGGTTATATTGTATTAATGTTTTGGAAGATTGAAATTCTTCTTCATGTTGTTTCTTCCACTATAAAGAATGTTGATAATGGAAGGTTTTGTTTTCGAGCAGACTATACATCACTCAATGAGAATGCTTTGTTCTCCTTCATCCGTTAAAGATTTAGTTCTTCTGCACCACTTTCTGGTTATATCATGTGCTCCTCCTAACACCATGTCTTCATTCATTTATTTATTTATTTTAATTTCTTTTACCACTATATTGTAGGCCTTTATGGCTGGCAAATGCCTCAAGGATTCAAAGTCGCGGACGAAGCTGGAGTCCGCATCATAGAAGCAAACATGGTAGATCATTCTTGCTGCTCGTGGCTCTGTTTTGGCCTCCTTCAGTAATGTAATCATGGAACCATTTTGTTGTGCAAATAAATATGTTGATGTGTTGATTGTAAAGTGTGTTGATTGTCCAACTTTTCTGTAACATAACAGACTTTTCACATTGAGTCTTGATCTTGCTTGTATTTGATGTGGTAGTTGGCTTGAAAATTATGGTTGTTTGTGACAGAACATGCCCTCTATTCCTTGTATTAGATATTTCTCTCAAAAAAATTGTTTCTTCGGCGTTCCAACATAGACGAAGATGGTGATTTGAACTTTGATCTTGTTCGAGTAAGCTGGACATGTTAGTCATGAGCAAAGTATATTAATCAATAGTTATTACAAGTTTTTAACCTTACTGATAGATTAGAAGTTTTGAATCAGTTTTTACATTTTCTCTCCGCAATCTTGCTTATAAAACCAAGCTTCTCTTCTTCCAAGGAAGGATATAAAACAATCTGAATTTCAGCAAATTATCTTATTTCATTTAAGTTCATTTGCAACAATTTTTACACTTTGATCTATGTCTGTATACAGTGTTGTGTTAATACTCTACATAAAAACATGGATTTTGATATTTTTTTTCTTTTTGCAAAATAGGTAACTTGCTTAGCCCCCGGAATAACCAAAATAAATTTTTTGTATTTTTTTTAGAGGAAACTTCTTGTGTTTAATTTCATTTTTCTGTCAGATTTTCCTGACAGATTCTTTTTGTTACTATTATTATCATTATTTTTAGACTTGAATTGTTATTAAGTACATATGCTTTTGCTGCTAATTCGTCGTTGGAGTAGCTATTCGAATAAACTACAACTAAGCTTTTAATTTACTAAATTTAGGGATGCCAAACTTCATTCCAATGAGAAAATTTTAAAAATATATAAATATATAAAGGTGAAGATAATTGTAATCGTAAATATTTTTTTCATCATGATTAAATATTTCATAGAAAGTACAAAGAGAAAATAGGAAGAAAGAGGGAAATAAGTTAAGACTTGAGATGAATTAAATTAATAGGTCAATAGTTTACATAAGTTAATAAATAGGCCAAATTATTGTTTGTGTCATAACTTGTCTGGTTATGAACCATAACTTAACAAGTTATTGTCTATAATTTACGGTTTTTGTCTATAACTTGTCTATCTATGAACAAGAACTTGACAAGTTTGTCCATAATTTATCTGGTTATGAATCATAACTTGAGAAGTTATGGCCTATTAATTTCTATAACTAAAAATTGGTCTATATACTTTCTTAAGCTTTCATATTGGCTTATTTCCTACTATTTCCGGAGAAAATATTTGTTATTTCACCAACAAGGATGAGCAATAGGACCAGTGGATCTTCCAGAAGTCAGAAAAACATGCAATTATTTTTATTTTTATTTTTTTTAATTTCTCTTGTATTTTCAATTTTTTAGAATACTGATGCTCGGCACTTAGCAATCATTAAATCTGTATTACTTTAATATAAATTTGACGGTTAATAAGCAGAGAATATTGTATTTTAGAAAAAGAGATAACATCATAGAAAGTCTCGTTTCTTTTCTAAGAAAAAATCTAATTCCCACAACAGCTCATCAAGAAGCCAAAAATTCATTGTCAAATCTAGTGAGGACTTATTGGCATCAAGCAGCCAATAAGCCAGTCCTCCCAATAAGTCATCAACTTCAAAGTCCTTTCTACACCCCTTATCACGCAACATCTTTTTCCAGCCCTCATTGCTATGAAATTTGAAGGGTGCAGAAGTATGAAACTATTAAACAAAGAACAATCATTTCTGTTATACGTGTATCTACTAGTTGATCATCTTCACTTATGCAGATTTATGTTTTTTTTCCTTCTGTGCTTTATTAATATATTTTTCCTATACTCGAATATAGTGTTTTAACTCCTTATTTGAATATTTTTTATTTTTTATATTTTTTAGACTTGAGTATAATGGTTTAACTGCTAATTATTTGTCTTTGGTTTAGCAATTTGCCTATACTAGTCAGCTTAACGTACCAAAACTTTTAAACTTGCATATGGTATGCTGAAATTTCAACAGCTATGACTTAAGAAAAGGAGTAGATAGAAATGTAATTCGTCAAAAAAGGTGGTACATTGGACCTACCAGAAATCAAGTCAGTCAAGTCTAAAATTTGGCTTGTTTGAAAAAGAAACCCAGGAAGTCAGAAAAACGTGCAGTGAAATACAAACATCTAGTCCACACTGCAGCTATCAACTATTATCTGTTGACATAAGGAAGAAGCAGATTGGATATTCTTGCAAAGCCCTTTCTACACCACTCATTCAGCCATTTCTTTTTCCATGCCAATATCAATTACTTGATCATCTTGAGCCAAGCAATTGTATGATTTGTTAGCTTTGATTGTAAAGGGAGAAAAAAATGGCAGAGGTTATAGCTCTGGTAACCCCGGTTATGGACGTGTTGCTTCGGCTGCTAATGAAAGAAGCAAACTCCTTCAAGCGCCCCCGTCAAGAGGTGAAGAGCCTAAAAGACGAATTGGTGTGTGTCCAGTGTTTTCTCAAAGATGCAGAGGAAAGGTCGGAGAAGGAAGATGTTGATGGTGGATTTTGATCAACAAATAATTACTTCTCTCCAAGGACACTCGCGCTAATCTCACCAAAACAATCGCAGATTAAGAGTTGAAAAACAGTAAAGAAGACAAGGGTTTATAGTGGTTCGGCTAAAAATCTTTTGCCTACATCCACTTGTGTTTGCATTAATATGCGGTAGATTACAACTCCTGTAGAAATTCCGGTGATAATGTCTCTAAAAAATATAATGAGTTTTCTTGACTCTATTTATAGGCGTACATATGAGAGAGCCTCTGTGTATCCCGAGGCAATCAGCTTTTTCCCTTAAAATGGGGGATTTGGCAGTCGGATATCCACGCTCGTCGATACCTCGGTCGGTCAACCCTTTGTCTACCCAATGTCCGAACCTCGGCCGGACGGTGGTGGTAGGTGAAAACGATCTCGTCTTCCCAAGGTCTGGCAGCAGAGTTGACTTTGGCGATGCCTCGGCGTCGACTCAGAGGCACATGGACACTTCCTCGACGCATATCGGCCTACATCACCTCTCGACGTGCAAAGGGCCCTTCTGACACGTGGATCCCTCGGCGTCACCGAACAGTCCTCGGTTAGGAGTCCTTCGGCGCTTATCTCCAGCGGGATGGTCGATAGCTCGACCGTGGTGTAACAATTACCCCCTAGCCTAGGGTGTCGTGCGGCGTCACCCTGGGCTATTAGTGGTCGAGGCATCCACGTGGAAGATTCCCTTCGCCAGCTGTATCGGCCGTTGAGGGGTACTAGGCCATCATTACTGTGCTACAACTACTGTAGGGGTCTCGGGTTGTGGAGCAGTCTCGTCGGTCATGTCAACGGTCTCTCTCCGCACCCGGATGACACGTGGCAGTCGAGGGAAGCACCGGGACCGTCCGATCGTACTCATTGCTCTGGCTCTCATCCCAGCCGTTGGATCGCGCCACTTCGGATACGCCGTTAGATTAAGGCGATTCAAAATCAACGGTCGAGATTTGGCGTCGTTTGAACTCGTCGCCCTTCAAACCGCTGAGTCCAGGCCTATAAATACCCCCTTATATCGCATTTCTCCGGTTTACCTTTTCTTGCCTACGCCGTTATTCTGCCGGATTTTTGCCAGAAACTACCGTTTGCGACTTCAACCGCCGCTCAAACTCCGTGCTTCAGGCTTTCCTTTCTCGGTTTCCCGAGCTCTTCGCAAACAACGGTACGTTTTTCCGAACTCCATTGTTTTATCCGGTGTGAATCTGGTTTTCCTTTGAGTTCCTACGTCACAAAAAAGGGGTTAGAGATAGAAATGACTCGCATACCTCTCTGGGGTTGCCTGTTTGGACGACCCTGCCGTGGTATCAACCATCTGGGTTGAGTCGACCGTGTCGGGGTTGTCGTGCTTGTTTCTGGGTCCCAGGGGACCCTGCAAGCTTTCCCCTTCTGTTGCGGGCAGACCCTCCTCCGGCCCATGGGCTCGGCGTCGAGGGTTCTGGCCCGTAATTAGGGGCTTTCGTCCCTATTTTTGTTGTCCCCTCGACCATTAGGTCCTCATCTCGACCTTCCTTTTTTTTGTTTTCAGATCATGCCGCCTAGGAAGGTTGGGGGTCGAGGGGCTTCTTCCTCTAGGGTCAGGGAAGACCCAGAGGAAGCCGCGACGTCGAGCGACTCGTTGATCGATAGCAGCGATTCGCTCCTCCGTCAAGTGGAAGATTACGCCGAGGGGTCGGCGTCTGCCCCGCAGTCGGGCGATCTCGTGATTTCCGCTGAGGTGGAAGAACCGGAGGTCGGTGCTGTGGGGACTCGCGCCTATCGCCAGGCACCGTCGGAGGACGTCACGGAAATGGCGACGGATGTCAACCTTTCCAAGATCACGCCCTCGGCCGCATTAAAGGCTTTCAGAGAGGCGAGGATCGACCCGCATCATTTCTACCCTGTCGTTCCGACGCCGAGCGACAGGGCACACGATCCCCCTCCCGGCCACGTGACCGTTTACACTCGGTCACTTAGTTTGGGACAGACGTTGCCTTTCCATCCTTTTGTGAAGGCCCTCTGCAACCTTCACAGGATCTCTCCTGCCCAGCTGTCCCCGAACTGCTGGGCCGTAATAAACTCCATGGTCATCCTGTGGAGGAAATATTTACGCCTCGACCTAAGCGTCGAGGAGTTTTTATATTGTTATTCCCTCAGGGCGTCTCCCCGCCAACGGGGTTTCTTTTACCTTGGGGCGAACTCCAAGGCCAAACCACCAGTCCCCCCCATTGTCGTCGAGAAGACTACGAGTTGCCATGGGTGGAAGCCGCAGTTCTTCTTCATTGGTGGCAACTTTAACCGTCATCCGCTCGACTTGGGGGCGTCGCGATAGGGGCCTTGAGTATTTTTAACAAATCTTGGGTTCACTTGTGCTATCTCTTCCTGCCATTAATTTGACGGATGTCGATCCAACATACTTTACATCTTTGTGCGGTGAGGTTGTGGACCGACCGGTGTCGTCGACCAAGCTTGGGCCAGCGTCGAGCATATTCTTTCTCTCGACGGAGTCTTTACGAACCACGGCCGTTTTGAACACAGCCCAGAACCGCCTTCTCTACGGCTGTCGGTCATCCTCAACCCCGGTCGAGCGGTTGTCCCTGACGTTCCTTCATTGGTAAGTCGAGCGTAAGTCGTCTTAGGATATTGTTGTAAGAGCGCTTAGAGATGTTTTGTTATAATGCTTTCTCTTGATTTGACAGCCGTCCTTGAGACATGAAGTTCAACGTCCCTCCCAGGCCGAGAAAGAGAAGTGGGAGCTCGAGTCAAGTCGGTCGTGAGCCAACCCGACACACCCAGTGTCGACCCTTGCCAGGGGATCGCTGGAGGTGCAGTCGTGGGGTCTATGTCATCACCCCTGGCTCCAAGAGGCAGGGTAAGGAGCCGATCGATTCCTCAGCCGAGGAGCCCTTCGCAGCCCCGGCTGTCGAGACAGGAAGGAGGTCTCATCATCGGGGGGTCCCTTTCAGATGCCGGGGTCGAAGATAAATGACCCCATGTTCCGGTGACAGACGTTGCTGATCGTAATTTGACTAGCGCTCTGCGCCTTCCGACCGCTTAAACTGCCAATCCAGGCCATCTACTCACACTTCAACCCAGACTCCTGGGAGAAGTTCACGAAGATGGACCTGCTCGACCGCCACCGCGTTGCTGTCATCCGCCAGATCTCTGTAAGTCGTATTCCTTCGTTCTTTATTTGTTCATTTTTGTTGGTCGACGATGTTCGCGGCACTTGTTCACCCCTAGCTAACATGTTTCTCCTTCTCTGCAGGCTCTCGAGGCCACGCTCCTGAACTACGTGGAAGTCGCTGCCCTCCTGGAGAAGGGGACCCCGTCGAGGGCTGCTCAAGAGGAGATACTTTCCTTGGGGATCCTCCGGGATGAGCTCCAGTCGTCGCTCGACCTAGAGAAGACCAGGGTGAAATCCTTGCAAGAGGCGATAGTCAGGGAGAAGAGCGCGACCGAGAGAGGGATGCTCGAAGGCGCCGAGGAATTCCTTGCCTCCGGCGATTTCAGCGGAAGAAAAGGGAGGCGGTCGAGGAGTTCCTCGGATCGAGGAATACCATCGGTCCATTGCCTCTCTAATTGCATCCTTCAAGGCGTCCCAAGAGTACAAGGACGCGTCGCCGAGACGTCGAGAAATTCAAGTCCTCGGCGGCCTTCGAGGAGCTGGTTTCCCAAAGGCTCGAGGACTATCGGGACTCTGCCGGTCGAGGAGCTTCAACTCAACCTCATGAAATCGGTGGAAAGCAGATTCTCGACCGCTTCGGAAGAAGCGACCGGACGTCGACTTGGCATTCCTCGGCGAATCGGACAACGAGGAAGTGGTGCGCGAGGGTGAGCCCGTGGGCAGATGGCGGCGGATGGCGGCGAGCAAGGGGTGGATGTGGCGACCATGGAACCGGAAGCGGAGGAGGAGGAAATCGGCCCGAGGGGAGGCCACTCCATGAGATTTTCTTCTTTTTCTTTTTTTTTTTTTTTTTTTTTGGGGCCGCTAAGGCCGAGACATTGATTTAATTTTGTAATGACCATAAGGTCGAGACATCCAATTTTTATTTATGCACTTTTATTTATACACATATGCACTTCTCTTGCTTATTTTCCGTTCTATCTCGGTTAATGCATATTGATGAATGCCTTAGAAAAATTTATTTCTTTGAACATGCTTAAGCTAGTCAATATGCCTTAGAAAAATTTGTTTGTTGAACATGCTTTAGCTAGGCTTACCATGCTCTTACGCCTTTAGAGGCAACCGGTGAACTTTAGCCCTTGTCCTTGTACTACCCCCTCGTCGAAGATAGTCAAGACATATCTTCGACGCCGAGTTAGTGAATCCGCAATAGTCGATATGCAAAGATGGATAATAGTCGAGCGTGACACCCCAAAAAGGTTCCAAAAAGTTTGAACTCTTATTCTCGTATACAAAATATCGACCCCCTAGACTTGTAGAGGTATACAAAATTTGAACAAAAAATTATCTAAGTGTTGAAGTTACATCGGAGTCGAGCGATACTTTACTATGGATAGTATAGCTTCAACTGGTTGGCATTCCAAGTGTGCTTGATGTCTCGACCGGTAACCTCGGTGAGTCAATAGGAGCCGTTTGCCACAACTTCCTTTATCCGATAGGGCCCCTCCCAAGTCGGGCCCAATGCGCCCGAGTTTTTAGGTTTGGTGTTGGGAGTTACCACTCGCAAGACGAGGTCTCCCACCTTGAATTGCTTGTGCTTGACCCTCTTGTTGTAATACCTGGCCGTCCTAGCCTGATAGGAGGCGAGCCTTAGTTGGGCATCTGTGCGCCTTTCCTCAAGGAGGTCCAGCTCTAGGCCCATTCGCTCGACGTTACTCTGTTCCTCATACTTGGTCACTCTGCTAGTAGGAATTGATACCTCGACCGGAAGGACTGCTTCCATTCCGTAGGCCATTGAGAACGGTGTCTCGTCTGTGGTTGTCCTACTGGTCGTCCGGTATGCCCATAGGACCTTAGGCAGTTCGTCGGCCCATTTTCCCTTGTAGCTGTCGAGTCGACGCTTCAGCGTAACCTTGATAATTTTGTTGACCGCCTCGACCTGTCCATTAGACTAAGGATACACGACAGAGGAGAAGTTTTTATGGATACCTAGCAACTCGCAAAACTGGTTGGTGTTGTCATTATTAAACTGTTTCCCGTTATCCGAGACGAGAGAATGTGGGACACCAAACCGACAGACTATGTTGTTCCATATGAAATTAGTGCATTTCTCCTCAGATATCGTCGTTAATGGCTCTGCCTCGACCCACTTCGTAAAGTAGTCGACCGCTACAATCGCGAATTTGTATCCCCCTGGGGCCTTGTGTAATGGTCCAATGAGGTCGATCCCCATTTGGCAAATGGCCATGGCGAGACTATGGATGTCAAATCCTCGGTCTTTGTCGGGGATGGGAGCATACCTTTGGCAACTCTCACATTTTTCGGCGTACTCGGGCGTCCTTCTTAAGGTTGGGCCAATAGTATCCCTGCCTCAAGATTTTATAAGCCAAGGGCCCCTGTCCACCAGCGTGATTGCCACATACCCCGTCATGTACCTCCGAGTACCCCGCTTCGCCTCCTCGTCGTCAAGGCATCGGAGCAATGGCGTCGAGAAACCCCGTCGGTAGAGAATCCCGTCGTGCATTGTATACCTCGCCGCCTGGTACCTCAACCTCTTTGCCTCCTGTCTGTCATCTGGGAGTTCACCGTCAAGCAAGTACTTTATGATCGGGTCCTTCCAGCTCGGCTGGCCGTTAAGGGCAAGGACTTCTGGATTCCCCTTCGTGGAGGGGACTTTCAACACTTCCACAGGTACTAACTTGAGTAGCTCTGCGTCCTTCGAGGTGGCCAGCTTGGCGAGTGCATCGGCGTTACTATCCTCTGCCCTCGGCACCTATTGTATATCATACGCCAAGAGCTTTCCTAAGGCTTCTTTTGCCTTCTTGAGATAGGCGGCCATCTTTTCGTCCCTTGTTTGGTACTGACCTTTTACTTGGTTCATGACCAACTGCGAGTCGCTGTAAATGTCTATGGCTTCTGCCTTTAAATGTTCCGCCAGTCTGAGGCCTGCGAGCAAGGCTTCGTACTCCGCTTCATTGTTGGACGCCGGGAACTCGAACCTAATGGCAGAGGTTATCTTGTGACCTTCCGGGGTGTGCAGCACTAGGCCGGCCCCGCTGCCGTTGTCGTTCGCGCTCCCGTCGACGTAGAGCTTCCATCGAGGTGTCGCGTCGACTATCTCCGTTAAGTCGGGGAGTCCGGTGAATTCCGCAACAAAATCTGCCAAGGCCTGGCCTTTGATGGCCATCCGCGGCTTATAATCAACTTCGAACTGGCTAAGCTCTATGGACCATTTGAGGAGCCTCCCAGAAGCGTCGGGCTTTTGCAATACCTGCCTAAGGGGCTGATTTGTCAAGACCTGGACACTATGAGCCTGGAAATAGTGGCGCAGTTTCCTCGACGTTATGACTAACGCCAGGGCGAGCTTTTCCATTTGCGGATACCTGGTCTCGGCGTCGAGGAGGCGCTTACTCGTGTAGTACACGGGCATCTGCACCTTATCCTCTTCGCGGACTAACACCGAGCTGACGGCGTGTTCAGAAACCGCCAGGTATAGGCTCAGCACCTCTCCTTCCATAGGCTTGGACAGTAGTGGTGGCTTTCCGAGGTGTTCTTTCAACTGTTGGAACGCGTGTTCACACTCCTCTGTCCATTGGAATGGCTTGCTTCCCCTTAGGGTGTCGAAGAATGGGATGCACTTATCCGTAGACTTCGATATGAATCTGTTGAGTGCGGCTATGCAGCCCGTTAGCTTCTGGACGTCCCTAGGCTTCCGTGGCGATTTCATGTCGAGGAGTGCCTGAACCTTTTCAGGATTGGCTTCGATCCTCGACTACTCACCATGAAACCTGGGAATTTTCCGACTTAACCCCAAATGCACATTTGGGGGGGTTGTACTTCCGAGTACGTTGAACATCGCCTTTGAGGTCCGACACATGATCGCTAGACCCCCTTCAAGATATCATCCACGCACCCTAATGCACATTTTAGGGGTTGACTTCATTTCCTTCCGGATCGTCGAACATCGCCTTGAGGTCCGCCACATGATCGCTAGACCCCTGCTCTTAACCAGCATATCATCCACGTACACTTCCATGGTCCTACCTATCTGGTCTGCGAACATCTTGTTAACCAGACGTTGATACGTTGCTCCCGCGTTCTTAAGGCCGAAGGGCATGACCTTATAACAGTACAGGCCCCTGTCGGTGATGAACGACGTGTGCTCTTCATCGCGGTGGAACATCGGTATCTGGTTGTAGCCAGAGTAGGCATCCATGAAGCTGAGCAGCTCATGCCCGGCGGTAGCGTCGACCAGTTGGTCTATCCTCGGAAGCGGAAAGCTGTCCTTCGGACATGCCTTATTAAGGTCGCTGAAGTCGACGCATGTCCGCCATTTCCCATTGGGCTTCCGCACCAAGACGGGGTTTGACACCCACTCGGGGTATAGAACTTCCCGGATGAAGTTATTCTTGATTAGTTTGTCGACCTCTTCCCGTAGAGCAGCGTACCTCTCGGCATTCATCGGTCGACGTTTTTGCCTCTTTGGGGGGTGTTTTTCATCTATATTTAGCCTGTGGCTCATCATATCAGGACTGATCCCCTCCATATCCTCGTGGGTCCACGTAAAGATGTCGAGGTTGCCTTTGAGAAACGTGACCAGCTCCTCTTGGGCCTTTTCCCCAAGCTCCGAGCCAATCTTCAATTTCCTCGTCGGTTCTATCGTACCGACAGGAATCTCGATCAGCTCCTCGACTGGCCCGGTCCCTGTTTCTTCTCCTGTGAGTCGTGGGTCCAAGTCGGTCTCATCAATGCCCGTCGAGACCATCCTCATTTCCCGTTTTGTTTGGGTCGGCTCGGCATAGTGACGAATTGTCTCGGAATAGGTAATCCTCGACTCGTACTGGTTTCCGCGAACCTTTCCAACCCCACTAGGAGTAGGGAACTTAATAAGCTGGTGATAGATCGACGTAACAGCCCTCAGTGCCCTCAATGTCGGTCAACCAATGACAGCATTGTATTGGTCGCCTCCCTTCACTACCAAGAACCGTGACATTACGGTTGAGGTGTGTGGTCGGTCTCCAATTGTCATTGGCAGTTCTATCATTCCCTCGGGGATTACACAATCTCCCGTGAAGCCATACAGCGGCTGTGGGCTATTCTGCAGCCTCGTCCGTGAGACTCCCATTTTGTCGAGGCAATCGGCGTACAAAATGTCCACCGAGCTGCCATTGTCGACTAGGATGCGGCAGACTGTGTGGTTGCCAATCATGGCTTCCACTACAAGAGCGTCGCTCTGTGGAAAGTGGACCCCGTTGGCGTCTGCTTCTGAGAATGTTATCTCGGCGTCTTCGAACCTTGCGGCCTTTGATTCCCTACCGGAAACAGTCAAAACCCTCCGGTTGAACCTTTCCTTGGCCTCTCTAGCGTAGTCCTTCTGTGCTCGACGAGAGGCGCCGCCGAGGTATGGACCGCCGAAGATAGTCCTGATCACGCCGACGGGTTTTGGGGGCTGGTCTGGTCTCGGCTCCTCTCGGCGATCGCGGTTTCTTCTATCATGGTGGGCTCGTTGGTCGGCTCTGTACTCACTGAGCCTCCCATCGCGGATCAACCTCTCGATCTCATCTTTGAGGTCGAAGCACTCACCAGTTGTGTGTCCGCTCTCGCCATGGAACCCGGCAGTGTTGTTCTGGTTTCTTTTGTTTGGGCGATTTCAGCAGGCGGGGCGGTATGACACTGAAGGTGGTTGATTTCATGGTAGGCGTCCTCAATCCCCATTGTTAGTGGGGTGTGGCGTCATACTTACGTGGCTTTGTCCGGCTTGGTGGCACCTTGCCACGTCGAGGTGTTGCCACTTTTTTTTTTATTGCTGGGGGCGGGTTATACCTCGGCTCGGCCGCACTGAGGGTTTCCTCGGCGCTTCTTCCCGTTACGCTTTCGTTGCTTGATTGGCCGCCTCTTCTTTGGTGGGGACCACCACTTTGCTCTTTAAGGCCCTTTTGGCCTCTTCGCGTTAATGAATCACGGGCTCTAGCCGGGAACTCTTAGTAGTCTGCGGTGGCCTCTGGTCAGGGTCGGTCTTGTATCACAGGATATCCTTCTTCATACTTGATAAGGCTCCCATCGGGGCCACCTCATCAGAGATCCCTTGATGGCGGCCACCTGCTCTCCGAACCGAGCTATCCAATCCTTGAGGACTCATTCGGTCCCTGGTACACTCTCGAGAGATTTTTGCCGGGGGATATACTTCTTCACACCTATGAACTGGGTCGGGGAAGGCGTTCTTGAGATCATCCCAGCTTGTTATGGAGTTAGGCTTTAGTGACCTAAACCATCTCCGGCGAGTCCGAGGTGGTGGTGAATGAATGTGACACATGACCTCTTCGGGATATCCGTGAAGGACCATGTGCCCGTATAGACCTCTAGGTGGTCGTCGGGGGTCGCTCCTTCCCGTAAATGCGGTGGGATGGGAGGAGGCTTGTATTTGTCGGGAAATGGAACCCGAATAATGTTTTCTGTGAAGGGGTGGTCATGGGAGGTATACATCTTGGCGTCGACGTTTACCGCCTCTGCGACCTTCCCTACAACTTGTTCAAAGTTGTTCAGCCGACTGCCTATCTGTCTCTCCAGTTTGGCCATTTTCTCGGCCAGGGCTTTGTTCTCGGCAGCTACCTCTTCCTCTCGTGACTGTTGCGCACCCCGCTCGCGCCGAGCGTTCAACCGTTCTCTTAAATCGTCCCCGTGAACGGATGAGGGCTCTACGAGACAGCGTCCTTTCTTCTTTGGGACCTCTCCTGGTCGAGGAGGCCTCCCTCGACCGTTATCCGCCTCGTACTTGCCCTTTCTTGGGCTCTTCGCCCGGGGCCCCGGCTGTACGCTTCCGGGGACCTTCTGACCTGGCAGGCGGGGATTGGCCAACCTGTGTCACCGACCCCCGGCGTCCCACGTTGGTTACCGTTTGTCTGTTTCCCCCCAATGACGTTCACCGGGTTCATCGGCGCATCCTTTAGGGGTGGCATCGGGCGGCCTCCGCTGCTGCCCGCGAAGGTCGTGGCCATCCTCTCTCGACCATTGTGGCGTTTCACTACTTTTGTTGAGGCGGTCGAGGCGATCCGGGGGGTTCCCATCGGCCTGCGGCCGAGCCCTATTGTTGGGTCGTGCCCTGACAGGTTCCAGGCCACCGTTTGGTGGGTCCGTCTGGTTTCCCCCCCTTTGGGTCGAGGCCTGTCCTTCTTGGCCTTTCTGAGTGGCCGTCATGCTGCGGGTCTTCCTTGGAGCCATGTTTACTGCTGGATCGATTTTGGGTTTCTGAGGCCCTCCTTCTAGCACCAATTGTTGATGGTGGATTTTGATCAACAAATAATTACTTCTCTCCAAGGACACTCGCGCTAATCTCACCAAAACAATCGCAGATTAAGAGTTGAAAAACAGTAAAGAAGACAAGGGTTTATAGTTGTTCGGCTAAAAATCTTTTGCCTACATCCACTTGTGTTTGCATTAATATGCGGTAGATTACAACTCCTGTAGAAATTCCGGTGATAATGTCTCTAAAAAATATAATGAGTTTTCTTGACTCTATTTATAGGCGTACATATGAGAGAGCCCCTGTGTATCTCGAGGCAATCAGCTTTTTCCCTTAAAATGGGGGATTTGGCAGTCGGATATCCCTGCTCGTCAGTACCTCGGTCAGTCAACCACTGTCTACCCAATGTCTGAACCTCTGACCCGGACAGTGGTGGTAGGTGAACAGTGCGTCTTCCAAAGGTCTGGCAGCAGAGTTGACTTTGGCGATGCCTCGGCATCGACTCAGAGGCACATGGACACTTCCTCGACGCATATCGGCCTACATCACCTCTCGACGTGCAAAGGGCTCTTCTGACACGTGGCTCCCTCGGCGTCACCGAACAGTCCTCGGTAAGGAGTCATTCGGCGCTTATCTCCAGCGGGATGGTCGATAGCTCGACCGTGGTGTAACAGAAGACATGAGAGATTGCGTAAAACTGTGGTTAAAACAAGTAGGGGATGAAGCTTATCACATAAAAGATGTCAATGATTTATTTCATAAAAAGTATAAAGAGAAAATGTGTTACTTCACCAACAAAAATGATCAGTTTGACCACTGGACTTATTAGAAGTCAGAAAACAAAACACATGTAATGATTTTTTTAATTACTCCGGTGTTCTTTTTTAAAAATATATATATATATTGATATTCACTGTTTATCAATTATCAAATTTACATTACATTTTAAATTTAATTTAATACATACTTTACTATTAATAAATAAAAAATATCAGCATTTAAAAAAAATACAAAAAAATCTTTTTTTTTTAAAGAAGAAATATAATCCACACAACAGCTCATGAAGAAGCTAAAAAGTCATCAGATCTGACAAATCTAGTAATGACTTATTGGTATCAAGCAGCCAATAAGACAGTCATCCTAATAAGTCATCAATTTCAAAGCGTTTTGTACACCATTCATCACGCCATATCTTTTTCCACCCCTCATTTCTATGAAATTCGAAGGGTGCAGAAGTATGAAACTATTAAACAAAGAACAATCATTTTTGTTATATGCATATCTGTTAATCAATCAGCTTCAACCACGTTCAGTTTATTAATTAAAATTTTTAATTTAAATTAAAATGTGAATATACAAGAGTTTTTAAATAGTAACAAAAAATTCAAATATAATTATTTTAAAAAATTTATGTAATTATTTTTAAAAATTTTAATTATAATAAAATTAAAATTAAAAATTTAAATCGATAAAATGGAGACATTTATTAGCTTGATTGAAAAGTAGGGGAATAATGGCAGAGCCTCCACTAGTCAACTTAATGCTGAAATTTCAATAGCTATGAATTAAAAAAAGGAGTACACCGAAACATCTAGTCCACGCGGCAGCTATCAACTATTTTCTGTTGACATAAGTAAGAAACTGATTGGATATTCTTCCAAAGCCTTTTCTACACCACTCATTCAGCCATTTCTTTTTCCATGCCAATATCTGTGCCCAGCAATTCTGTGATTGTAAAGAGAGAAAAAATGGCAGAGGTTATAGCTCTGGTGACCCCGGTTATGGACGTGTTGCTTCAGCTGCTAATGAAAGAGGCAAACTCCTTCAAGCGCCTCCGTAAAGAAGTGAAGAGCCTAAAAGACGAATTGGAGTGTGTCCAGTGTTTTCTCAAAGAAGCAGAGGAAAGGTCGGAGAAGGAAGACATGAGAGATGGCGTAAAAGTGTGGTTGAAACAAGTAAGGGAAGAAGCTTATCACATAGAAGATGTCATTGATTTATATATCCAACATGTGGCACAACACTGTCACTCGCGTGGATTCGAAGGCTTGCTCCGAAGAACAGCTCGCATGTTTAAAGCCTTGAAGCCACGTTATAACTTCATTTCTGAAATCAAGGAGATCAAAGCGTCGCTACGCGAAATCAAAGATAGAGGTGAACGGTATGGCTTCAATTCATCGGCCCCAGAATCAAGTAGTAGGGTAACTGAACTTGAGCACTGCGGGATTCGGTTGGGTTCCTTGTTCATTGAGGATGATGAATTTTTGGACCTTCATTCCACTCGTGATGAACTGATGACAAGGTTGTTAAAAGGAGCGCCGACTCGCACGGTGATTTCATTGTTAGGCATGGGCGGAATTGGTAAAACTACTCTCGCTAGGAAAGCCTACGATGCCAAAGTCGTTAAAGCGCATTTTGATTGCTGTGCTTGGATTACTGTGTCTCAATCATATAACTTGGAGAAGCTCCTAGGAACAATGGCTAAGCACCTCTGTCCAGAATTTAAAATCGACGAAATTGAAGAGCTAATTGGTCGCCTCAGAAATTTTTTGGAGACAAAGAGGTATCTTATTGTTTTTGATGATGTTTGGCAAGTAGATTTTTGGGGAGTTATAAAACACGCTTTGCCTAGTAATGGTAGAGGTAGTAGGATAATTGTCACAACACGTAATGATATGGTAACAGCTGCTTGTCAAGAGGACTCTTGTCATTTTGTCAAAAAGTTGTCGCCATTGTCTCATGAAATAGCTTGGCAACTATTTTGCAAAAAGGCATTCCGTTTTAAACTTGAGGGACATTGCCCCCAAGAGTTGGAGACCTTATCTCTTGAAATTGTGAGAAAATGCCAAGGTTTGCCGCTTGTGATTTCATCGGTAGCCGGTTTGTTGTCAACTAAGGAAAAAAATGTGTCCGAATGGCAAAAACTGAATGACACTCTTAATAGTCAGTTCGAAACAAATCCACACCTTTCAAGCATTTCAAAAATCCTCTCTCTCAGCTATAACAACCTTCCTTCCTATCTTAAACCTTGCTTCTTATATTTTGGCATGTTTCCTCAAGGCCGTTCAATTTCGGAGATAACATTGTATAGATATTGGATTGCTGAGGGTTTTATTAAAGAAAAGAGAGATAAGACATTGGAACAAGTTGCTGAAGAGTATCTAAATGAACTCATCCAAAGAAACATGGTTCAAATACAAGGTTTACATTGGAGCGGTGTATCAAATAGGTTGTGTCAAGTACATGATTTGATGCGTGACATAATTCTATCAAGAGCAGATGAATTGAATTTCTATAAAATTGTGGATGGAAAAATGTCCATTGTTCAAGGAAAATGTCGTCGCATATCTATCTACAATTGTGAAAACAATTGCATGAAGGTGAATGAAGTCTCAGGAGTTCGTTCGATTTTACTTTTCAATATTGATGGCCGATCAACAGACTTTCACTTGGATAGTTGGTTTGAAAAATGCAATCTTCTAAAGGTGTTAAATCTTACAGACATTCCTATCGAACACCTCCCCAAAGGATTAGGGTATTTGTTTCACCTGAAGTCCTTAAGCCTGAGGAATACAAACGTGAAGAGACTTCCAAAGTCCATCGGTAAACTCCAAAATCTACAGGTATTAGATCTCATGAATACCGCAGTGCGAGAGCTCCCAATCGAGATCAATAAGCTTCAAAATCTACGACACATTTATGGATTTTGTTATAAACGCACAATCGAATTTTGTTTTGAAGAACTCCAAGGCCTCAAGATGCATGAAGGAATTGGTTGTTTGGGGCAGTTACAGACACTTGAGTATCTTGAAGTAAGAAATGACAGAACTGGCATCTTTACAGAGCTAGAAGGACTGAGGCAATTGAGAAATTTAGGCATGTACAAATTGACAGCGGAATTTGGAGCTACTCTCTGCGCCTCTATTGTGAAAATGAATCATCTTGAATGCTTATCTTTGGTGTCGAATTCTGAAGCTGAGATTCTAGATTTACAGGCGATTTCATCACCACCTCTTTCTCTAAGGCTTCTTGGCTTCACAGGCAGATTGTCAAAAATTTCGAACTGGATTTTGAAACTTTCCAATCTACACACACTTTCCTTCTCATTCTCAAGGTTAAGTGATGATCCTTTGAAACGCCTCCAAAGTTTGCCTAATCTAGAGCATCTTTATCTCTACAAGGCCTATGATGGAGGGGAAATTCACATTGAGGAAGGTGGATTTCAGAAGCTGAAATTGCTTGAACTATGTGACTTGAACGAAGTAAGAGTGATCAAAATAGACAGAGGATCATTGCCTCTTCTTGAAGAGCTAAGGATTGGAGCTTGTCCGCAACTGAAGGAAGCGCCGTCCAATATTCAACACTTGAGAAACCTTAGAGTTGTCGAAGTTTCTGAGATGCCGATGGAATTCGTGCTTGCTATGCAACCAGATGGAGACCAGTGTTGCTGGAAAGTTAAGCATGTACCAAATGTTTGGTCATATTATAAATTTGAAAGAGATAGGTTTGATACCTTATAGGTTTTTGTTTTAGACTTAATTGTCTCTGTAGTTTTATGGTTCTTGTAGTAAACTTTCTATTACGTTTTGGCATAGTTTAGTTTTGAATCTTCACCTTCATCTACTTCATTTATGTAGTTGAGTAATGCTGTTTCCTTTAGCAGGGTATTATTATAATTTTTTTATTATTTACTTTCAATTTTTTTTTCGTTTGTTTAATTATTAATGATGTTTTATTTTCTTTTTTCTAAAATATTCGTTCAAGTAAGGAGGAACTAAATAATATTCTGCTGACATATAGCAAATATATAAAGCAGTGGCATTTAACATGCTTCTCCCTTAGACTTGGTGCCATATTTGAAATAAATTGTTTTTTAGTCCATTTATTTATTTACTTATTTTTCTGATGATGCTTTTCACATCACATCACCCTTAGTAAACAACTGTGGTGGACGTCAAATTCTAAGTATGCGTTTTCTAAGTCTTTTTTTCCCCCCTTTTCTTTTACTTTGGTAAAAATAAAGATTTGTCCATTTTTTTCTAGTCTTGTTCCATTTTGTCTATTCATGAGCTTAAATTGCAACCTCATATTTAGGAGATATGATTTCATGTTAAGTGAACTGAAGAAGACCAGAAATAATCTAATTTGTAAAAACAAAAACTCCTTTGACTTCCAATGGGAGGAAGGAGGTATTTATCTCACAAAAGAAATGAACCTAGTTAATTTATGTATTTAACAATAATAGAGTCAAAAGTAAACGCTATAGCTTTCTAACTTTATAATTAATTACTTAATTCTTTTCAGAACAAATTCCAAATCTAAACCTGCCCTCTTAGTAAATCAAAAAGCGAAAAGAAAATTGATAGCAAATTCTGCTGTCATTGCCATAGTGAGACTTGTAATCAACAAGTTGGTTCAACTGCGTTTCGAAGAAGCGGAGTTGGTCAAAGATGAAGAGTTTAACGGATGAACTAGAGACTATTCAGTGCTTCCTCAAAGAGGCGGAGGAGAAAGCAGAGATGAGAGATGACAATGTGAAAACTTGGGTGAAAAAAGTAAGAGATGAAAGATATGGCTTTAACAACATGTCATGGATGAATACCTTCTTCATGTTGCACAGCACCGTCACTAACAACATGGATTTCTCAGTTTTCTTGGTAAAATAAGTCAGTCTATCAAAGCCCTAAGACCGTGCCACAGCATTTCTATTGAAATTCAGACCTTCAAAGCATCACTGCACAAAATCAAGTAAGGATAGAGATAAAAGATATGGCTTTAATTCATTGGAACACCAATCAAGTAGCAAGGCTACAACCATAAAGAGGAATGTCGACCCTCGATTGGATCTTTATAAAATTGTTATGGATCTTTAGAAAATCTAAAATATGGAGAACATCATAAAATAATTTGTACAAAATTGTAATGAGATGATAAGAATTAGACACCTCTCATCCTTTGCTATCTAGCACTTTCAGTTGCTACAGAATTTTACTTGAATAAATAATAAGATTACAAGAGAAATCACACCCCCCAAATTCTGAGACTATGGTTTTATCTTTCATAAACTTCAGTATCAAAAATGGTGCCTCCCATTACAGGTATATATATTGGGGTAACTGAAAATACATGGGTGAAAGTCTATAATACCCTTACTAAGAATTAGGCTTGAGACAATAATTAAACTTCACATGCACAAAAGACGAATCACTTATAACCAAAACCTTTAAAAGAAAATTTAGCATAGTACTTGTAACGCCCCCATAGGCTAAACCGGTTTAAGGCCGAATTTAGCAAGGTGGTGCTACTTAAAATATACTTTCTATACTTAAAACAATATCATTTTTAAGATGCGGAAACTTGTGCTTGATTTCATCACAAAATTTTCTTAAAAGTTTTTGAACAAAATGAGTAAGTGTGCAACCACAAATCTTAAACATTAAATAGTTATTCAAAAGCGATATAGTAACAAAACAAAAACATTTTGAGCCCATCTATTATTTGGAAGTACATATAAGCAAGATGCCAGATGTAAGACTTGGAGTACTCAGCCAACCTTGGAAATCATATTTCTTTTTACTCTTCGGTAACAACAACATCATCTGTATCACAAGGTAAAACTAATGAGCAAAAACTCAGTAAGTAGATTTCAAATCAAGTAAGTATCTAAAATCTCTGTGACTAAAATCTCTTTGTTAATCATTGTTCATAAACATTCATACTTATTCTTAGTTTAGGTATGATATAGAACTTCGATTCTATGTAAGCCTCTCTATACATGACCTTCTCTAATTTTGGCCAATTCTCTTCTCTTAAACACTAAGCGGGGTTTTTAGAATCTCTTTCTCTTGTGATCAACAAGAAACTTCCCACTAGCATTTTTCTCTAGTTGTCTCAAAGAGACAGTTTCTCTAATTTGGGGTACCGGTCCCTTGCACCCCTGCTTACCCAGTCTCTCATCCATATACCATACCATAAAATCTCTTAAAACATAAAAACATAATAAGCATAAATCATAATCTCTTTCAAAATAATTAATCATAAATACTCTTTGAACATAATCATATAAGAATATCATAAGAGAATAAACTTGCATAATCACAATTCTGAACAAGTTAAGTCAAATAGGTCTTATGATGCAGTTTTGAAAATGCTTTAACTCTACTTACCTGAATTTTGATCACCACTTTGCAAGCACAAACTAGCTGGTTGTGGGGAGCCTTCAATGTGCTAATTAACCTTTAAAAACCATAGCTTTCAATAATCACATTTATATCATCATTTAACAAACACATAATTGCGCAATATTACGAAATCTTCATAACGAATTCATCAAAACTCAAAATATTAGGAGACCAATGGCAAATAAAGGTATGCTCAAAACCCTCTTTTTAGAGCTACTACAGGATGGGTTTTGGATTTTTCAAACTAACAAAAAACAGCCCAAAATCCAAATTGAAGTATAATCTCGTCAGGAAAATGAAAGCTTTTTAACTAAACTTATAAAATTCATAACTAAATGTAAAAAAATCCATTTGGAGTGATTCAAAAACTCACGTAAAGCTTGAGATGTATACTTTAATAGAAAAATATAAGATCTGTCAAAATCATAAGTACATATAGCACGGAAACAGAATCTACATAAGTTGTACAGAAGACTTATATTTGAACATTTCATCAAATACCTAGCATGCATATCCTAATCTTCAAAGACCACTCTCAAATACATGAATCATCATCTTAATAAGAGTTTATCTTCAAATAATCATCAATAATATCAAGCTAAAATCATCAATTTCACCCAGAAACCAATATTTAAACTAAAACCTCAAGAAACTCATTTTTAAGAGTCTACAACCAACATGCATAATGAGTCCCTTCAAAAATCCGAATCTCAAGTAAGATTTTAACATCTTAATCTCTGACATCTTAGTTTCTAACATAAGAAAGAAGTTACCTCAAAGAAAAATGTGTTCCCAAGTGAATAGAAGCTCCAAATCTTGGTGGTTATTTTTGGTTCTAGGTTGAAAACGAGTTGAAATGGGCTGGTTGAGTTTTTAGCTCATTCTCTCTTAAAAACCTAGGTTTGATTCTGAGTTTTGGGTGAGAAAATGAGTGAGAGGAGAGAAGAAAAGGTTATGGTCGGAGTTCTAGGTTTTTTTACTGAAATAGACCCAAAATGAAGTCTAAACATGCTAGAAACTAAACAAAAGTAGAGTGACCTTATAGTAGGACAAGTGTCTAGGTTTTTCTAAGTCTTTAACATTTTTCCTAACCTCATAAAATCAGCTCTAATTTTTCTTCTTCATTTAGGTGCCTAAGGGCTTGTTCTTTTGTAAGTGTTTTTGAGTTAAGTTTTTGAGTTGAGTTTGAGTTGAATTTGAGTTATAACTTGAGTTTAAGTTGTAACTTGAGTTTGCGTTTGGTTGTGTATACTTGAGTTATGGTTTGAGTTAAGAATTTTTTGAGTTTGTGTTTGTTTGTGATAAAACTTGAGTTGTGAATAGTGAATATCCTTTTTTCTCCTCCTATATTTTTATTCAATTCTTTTACAATTTTTTTATTTTTCCGCCTTTATTATGTTTTATTGTAATAAATTACTTGTAATTACAAAAATAAAAAAATAATAAAAATAACAAGTACAAGCTCAGTTTTCATTTTAATTAAATTCAAAAAGACAACAAAAATACATATTTAAGTTTAAAAAGACAACAATGAACGAGGGCATTAGCGTGCACGACGGTTCTGGTACACTGCCCACATTGTATGTGACCTTGCATCCCTTAAAGCATTCATGTCAACTTCTGCATTAGACTCCAATGGTTGACCATCATGGTTAGTATTGTCGTTAATGTCCTCATCAATATTCGGTGGATCAATGTCTGCAACCGGAACGCCATCTTGTGAGTTTGGTCCAATAGCCTGTCCCCATTACGATACATGTGGATAAAATTATGTATTATAGCACACGCTACTGAAATCATAACTTGTTTGGTCATGGGGTAACGATTAATGGTTCTCAAAATACGAAATATAGCCTTCCACACACCAAATGTTCTTTCAATGACATTACGCAGTGAAGAGTGGGTGTAGTTGAAAAGCTCACGTTCACTGTGGAATCCTCTTTCACGGTGAGCCTTATACTCTTGCAAGTGGTACGTTGTCTCCCGATATGGTGCCATGAAGCATCCGTTGTTAGCGTACCCCGAGTCGACGAGGTAAAATTTTCCTACACTTGTTCGTATATTAATTAATAAATAAGCGTGCGGATGAAGTATTTGAAATATCAGTGTACATATAAGAAATCATTGTAGGCTGACCTGGTGGCAGTGTCGGGAATCTTTTGCGTGCGGATTCTAAAGTAGCAGCTAATACTCGCGCATCGTGTGCGGAACCCTCCCATCCATATAACATGCACATAAATTTCATATCAAAAGTGCACATGGCAAGCACATTAAGTGAAAAAAACCCCTTCCTATTTCTATAAAGTTCAGCAGTTTCACGAGGGGGAATACATGGGATGTGAGTACCGTCAAGTGCTCCAACACAATCCTTCATAGTTTACAAATGTTATGTTGGTTATATTGAAGTCGTAATAATTATTATAAACCACTAATTAATATACATTACCGAACATACATCGAACCACGGCGAGTATTTGTTTCCACTTGAAATGATGTGTGGGTCAATGGTTTGGAAATCTGGATGTAAAATGAAGTCCTGCTTCAGTTTGCATACCGCCACAAGAACTTTGGTGAAGTACTCAGACACCGTCGATCCAGATCGTTGCCAAGTGTCTTGCGCCTCCCTGTTAGTTTGGTTCTGACATAATATAGTTAGGAATATAAATAATTGCTCATCAACATTTAGGTGGACAGTTGGTTGCAGTAAGCCCCTTTCCTCAAGAATAAAACTTAGTCGCAAGAACGCATCACTACTCATACGGACTTTGTCATACATCCTTTGTT
Source organism: Morus alba (assembly GCA_012066045.3). Classification (NCBI taxonomy): domain Eukaryota; kingdom Viridiplantae; phylum Streptophyta; class Magnoliopsida; order Rosales; family Moraceae; genus Morus; species Morus alba. The sequence goes on from CP050224.2 coordinate 19,671,391, forward strand.
GGACTACGTTCCAAATAATCCGCACCCTAAGTGCACCGCCCAAACAGTGTGCCTTGGCGAGAAGGTTCTCTGTATATAAATCCAACACATAGCGTAGTCGCCGCAGCGACAACTTGCATGAAAAAATATCATCACTGTCGTAGTCCGATTCATTAGAACCCAACGGATTAGAATTCCCGCCTATATCCATCCCTGTCAAATTTTCAGAATAATGAAGCATAAAGTTATAAAAATGCAAATCATATGTGTAAAGTTAAAAAGTGCGTATAAAACATACTCTTGCATAAATAATTGCATAAATAAGCTCGCATTAAGTAACAAATCCTCAACCAAATGTGCCGCAATCTAATAAGAATTACTCAATTAGTACTAAAAATGAAAAACAATAAAGGAATTTGAACCATAAAAAATAACATGTTCAATGAAGTCTCTATATGTTCATAACAAAAAAAACGAATCAAATAACAGTATCACATATGCGAGAACCATCCCCTCCATGTGGCATTGTGTAGTTAGGTCTCGAGAACGGTGGCATGAATGGTTGAAATAGGGAAGTGGGTTGGCCGAATGTGTTGCCGTGTGCAGGGTTCGCTTGCGTGTTCGGCTGAAAGTACGAGGCCGAAGGCATTTGTTGTGGCGGCGGAGGGGCAACTTGTTGTCCGGTACACTGCTCCATAGTCTGTTGAATCCACACAAGCCGATGGTGTTCTGGCATATGCAGGAACGGACGCTGCCACCTAGGCTCCATAGTCATGAAGTTGTACATGAAGAGATACTGTTCTTGGGAGATGTCCAACGTTGCCAATAAATCCATGCATTGATCCTGAAAGTTTTCAATTTGAGCCGACATGTTCGCAGATGCACTTACACCGCGCGACCGACTGCTTGTTTCTATCGAATTCACGAGGCGATCCATGGCACGCTCCATATAGCTAGGCGATGCTCTACGAGAGCTACGACTTGATCATTGACGTACTATTCGCGGGGGTGAGTGTGCATGTTGTCCGCGGCTTTCTCTATGCATGCCATGTCTTCTATCTGTAGGCGAAACATCGTCACCATCGTTGAAACTAGTTGTTCCTCGCTCAGTTGGGCTGCCAGACCTAGGTTGTGGTGGAGCATCATCTTGACCATACTCAAAGGCCCCATTTGCCCGAGTATTGGCAAACGCGCAATAATATAGATCGTAATCCAACAAGGGCTTCTTCCTCGCCCTTTCAACCTCGGGATGGATCTGTAAATGAAGCAACAAATATTAATACAACAAGTGTCACATTTCTGTAAATGACATATACTATTAGAAACTTACACTGATAAATTGTTGCCAATACTCGTCAGTGCAAGTGGGTATCTTTTGAATTGGATCCCATCCAAGTCCGGTGGCAGTGCGAAGTAGAAACTCAGCATCAAATGTTTTCTTCAGTCTACTGGCTTTTTGTTTGACTTTGTCCCAAGTTAGGGGAACGGTAAAATCCTCACTTAGCTCCGCCGCCCATTGTGTGTATTTATCTCGGTGAGGGGTGGTACCTACAGAGTTCAATAAATTGAACTCACCTAGCCGTTTAAGCAGTTGTTCCTCAGCTTCCAGGCTCCAATTTACATCTTTATCTCTCCTTCTCGCCATCTATGTATTGACAATACCATAATGGTAGCAATACGTATGTACATAGCATACAAAATTCATTTAATGAGCTCGGATGTTAGAAGGAGGCTCAGATTTATGTAAAGGCCAATCATTGTTCTATTATGGAGCATTATCCAAGGCTAGGACAGTTAGGCTACCAAGGTTTATGTTCAATTACTCTTACTGGTAGGTTTCTCATACACTTTATGCCATGATGTTCTGCATAAACCGGCAACCAATATGCTGCCTAAGGTTTAGCTAATGTCTCCATATTGATCAAGCAAGGCATTGAAAGTGAATTAAAGCAACCATACCAACGAAGAGTAATGGGATAAACCGGCAACCAACCACTAACCCAGCCATAGAATATCACTCGACATACGGGACTAGGCCATTAAATACAATTATATCATCATAGCCACGGAGAATTGCAATCTAGAAACTGAAAAACCAGAAACAGTTTCTGTTTTCTTTTCCAGAAACTGCGCAACAGGATTTACAAATGTACATATGAGAAGAATATTCAAAAATGATGCCAAATAATGTAAGTATAGAACGATGCACATAGAGACCATTCTTAACAGATGAACAAGGTACATAATGTAGCTAACCTAGTAGGTGTGGACATAAGCATTCACAGCATTTGATGAAGTCTAGACGTTGAAATCACCAGAAACAGGTTCTGGTTTTTTCTTTTCCAGAAATTGAACAAAAAGAGGTTCCAACAACTAGTGCCCTGTTGAAGTATAGAGGCTGAAAGCACCAAAAAAATAACCAGCACAAGCCACTGTTTTTCCAACATTACCAACATAGGCAAAAAAGGCCCTCTAGATACTGTTCTCTGGATGCAATCTAGAAGAGAGATCACTAGAAACAAGTTTCTGTTTTTTTTCCAGAAACTAACGCTTACGGTAGGGTGAAGATGGGTAAATTGGTGGCCGGCAAACATTTAGGATTGTTAGAGATCAACAGGGCACATCAAAATGCAAATGACATATTCCACAATCCCAAAGGGGTTGCAATAGACTAGTGCCCCGACGGAGTATAAAGGCTGAAAACACCAAAAAAGCACCAGAACAGCCACTAGTTTTTACACAATACGAACATAGCCAAAAAAAGGGCAGTGGGTGAATTGATATCTCAATGCAATCTAGAAGAGAAATCACTGGAAACAGTTAAGTTTTTTTTCCAGAAACTACAAAACAGGGGTCCAACATACTAGTGCCCGATGAAGTATAGAGGCTGAAAGCATATGAAAAAATCACCAGAAATGCCAACATAGGTTCACGGAGATGCCATCTAGAAGAACATGTTGGTTTTTTTTTTTTTTCAGAAAGTAACAGAAAAGGGTTCCAAAATACAAGTGATCCGATGAAATCTAGAGGCGGAAATCACCAAAAAATTTAACTACAAATGTTTTTTTTTTTTGGCCAGCAAAAGAACATGTGAATTCACCAATACTAGTGCTCGGATTTGGATCTAGAAACCACCACAAATATTTTCCATAAACTGAACATAAGGTTTTGGAAAAAACTTACCGAATTCGAGCCTATGGAGGAGGAGATGTGGTTCCCTTGGAGATTCCCCAAATGCGAGGAAGGGATAGCAAGTCCGCGGTACCGGCGACGACAGAGGTAGAGGACCAAGGATCGACGTCTCGGCTGGACAGTTTTACGGCGTGCACCGTTGCCTCTACATCGAAGGGGGAGGTTTACCCACCTAGGTCGCCGCACCGACGTTGTCCTAACAAATCTCCCCGTTTTGAAGGGGTAACAGTAGACGACAATGGTAGAGGAAGGGGGTGACGGTACATGCGGAAGGGGGGTCGATGGTGTCTGTGGCGGATTCGAAATCCAGAGATTGGGGGAAAATAGGGCAACGGATTGAGGGCTTCAGAAATCGATGAAGGTTGGAGGAGCAGACCCGGTTTCGAATCAAGGATACAGGAGAACCACGTGATTGCAGTGTAGAAAAGCTGAGAAAGCAACAAAGCTTGCAACGGGAAGTGCAGGAATCTGCACTGTAGATGGCAGAGAAATAACTCAAGTGGCAGGGGGAAGGTGAACTCAAAAACCGGGTAGTAACTCGAAAATATTTTTGAGTTCCATTTCGAGTTTTTCTTCTCCGAACGTGAACTTGGGCTTGGAATCATAACTCGAGTGGGCTTTCTCGAGTAAACCGGGTAAACCGAACAAGCCCTAAAGTTCACTCAATTTGCTAAAATAGCCTTCTCTCACAAAAACTCAAAATAGCAACTAAGTCCTCAACAAATTTACATAAAACCATATAATAAAATATAAAATAATAATTCATCATTAAAGCAATCATAATAGAGGTAAAATATCATAGCAAATAATCATAATAAATATAATTCCTTTTTTTCATAAGTTTAGCACATTGAGTTCCCACATCGAGCTAGTTGTATTGCACATTAAAACTGAAAACTCGATTAGCGAAGCTATAAGTTTAATAAAATCATATGATAGCTATAATAATAAAATATAATGCCAACAAATAGCTTTGAGGTAAATGGTAATGTGGTGCATGATTTTAATTTACAAAATTTATTTATTATTGGATTAAAACTTAATTAAATCTCAGGTATTACAGTACTATATCATCAATTTGACCAATATATTTGCATCTACCTCAAAAATGGTATTGAAAATGTTTTATTATTATTATTATTATTATTATTATTATTATTATTATTATTATTATTATTATCATTTGAGATAAAACATGATACTAACGTGGCCTTTTAATCAAATAGCTGGCAGAGTTACTAACATTCTAGTGGAGCAGAGTGATCACAAGGTTCTGGCCACCAATTAGGATTACAAGGATCGTAAGTGCGCAATCAAGGTACAACTTGACACTCTCTCCTTCCGCTTTTCTTTTGATCTCTACCCCTGTCCCTAATTTATGCCATAATTAGAGGAAAAATATTTTTATTTTTCGCAATAACATACAAAAGTAGTAACTATCGATGTGGCCCCAGAGCAACTTATATGAATCCAAAACTCGTCCTTCGCTTGGAATATCGTGCATTTGTAGCAAAAGTCTTGACTCCTGAGATTTACGAGGCATTTTCTATTTCAACGTGCATTTGATAGTCTTGAGATTCACGATCTATTTTGCATTTCCAAATATATGAATTCTTAATACAATAAGAATTCTTAATCCATTTTGTATTTGAAAATAAATGAATTCTTAATACAATAAGAATTCTTAATCCATTTTTCATTTCAAAATATATGAATTCTTAATACAATAACAATTCTTAATCCATTTTGTATTTGAAAATATATGAATTCTTAATACAATAAGAATTCTTAATCCATTTTTCATTTCAAAATATATGAATTCTTAATACAATAAGAACTCTTAATCCATTTTGTATTTCAACATGCTGCTATTTGAATTTAAAATATCGTATTCTCTCTCTCTTTTTTTTTTTTTTTTTTTTTTTTTTTTTTTTTTTTTGTGTATGGATCACTTGTTCTCGTCTGAAAATGGACTGTTTATTAACATTGTGAGCACAATTGTGTATTTTAAAACGTTAGGATAGTTATTTCTTAAAAAGGGGATACGCCATATCATAGTTAAAAAAGTGAATATCTTAAGAATTGATAGGTAACGTACACCTTTTACTTATATGATATGTCTACTTTATTGTTGTCTTTTCTTTATTTATTTTTGTCAAAGAAAAAAGGTCCACAAAGGGGGTGATCAAATCAACTTTGAGTTGTTAATATAATTTCATTAAAAAATACAATCTCATATTATAAGTTAAAGCAAATTTTTTTAATCGACTACTTGATTATTCAAAACTGGTACAATAAATTATGATTAGAGTTGGTGTCCTTGAACTTTATTCTTTTGAAATATGCGAAGGTTATTATAGTTCTAACTTTGCATAATATTGAAGAACATTGGTGACAAATAGTATAATTTTACACGAATAGTTTCTCTATTCATGTACCACGTGCAATGTAATTTTTTTTATTTAAAATTAACATCTTGTGGTGATGATGAACACACCTGCGTACAACCTTAGATATTGACTGGACCCACCAGTGAAGACAGATGAAGCACACGAGTATTCAACACAAGTGTTGAAGTCAAAAGGGCAAAGACCCTCTCTGCACAAACAAAATCAAGCGCAACTAAAGCTCGTTAAAAGGAATTACTACAGTTGACGAATAAAACTAGTTGACTAAGACTAATATTGGAAACACTAGTTGTAATGACTGAGAAAATCTTAAAATTAAATAATGTCATTTATGTATTTAAGTCAAGGACTTTCTTAAAATGTATCAAGTTATATTTTTGTGACTAAAAGATTTATGGAATTAATATTGATATTCTAAAATTCTATAGTAAACTTTACGTTAAGTTGACGTTTATGATCAAGTAAATTCTAATGATACTTCTCACTACTGATTAAGGTGGGAGAAAATTCAATCCATTAATAGCTTGAGAATTTTAACATTTGGGAGCATGTACCATGTGTCCTTCTCTACTACAGAGTTAAGGAAAGAAGTTACGCACTATATGAACTTGGTGAATCAGAGTTGTTGGACCGACATCAATGGCGTTCTACAACGTGATCTTCGATCGAGTTTCTGTTACAATGATGATGAAGCACATACAGTGCCAACGTCAATCTCAATTGTTCCACGCAATAACACGCGGCTTAGTTTCAGCCATGATCGAATCAGCCTTCCGCTCCAGGCCATATATTCCTTCTTCCAAGAGGAGACCTGGGATGCTTACGCCGAGGAGAGCATCATGGATCGATAGCGCTTGACCGTGAAGCGTCAGATCTCGGTAAGGCTCGGCTTCATGCCATCATTTTTGGTCTGACTATCCCTATACTGATCTCTTCTGACCGTGTCCCTTTTTTGTGGAATTCAGGCCCTTAAGCTCGCTCTCCAGAACTACGTAGATCTGGAGATCCACTTTAAGGGGGAGCGGGCATCCGCGGCCGCCGAGAGGGAGATCGCAGCCCTTCGCGCGATCCGGGAGGAGCTCTCGACAGACTTAGAGGTCGAGAAGGCAAAGCTGAAGACCTTCGCTGACACCATCCCTAACGAGAAGACTGCCAGCTTCCAGGCGGGCTTTGAGGAGGGCAGCTCTAAGGGGGTCGAGGCTTACCTCTCGTCGTCGGAGTTTCAACAGCGGCAGAGGGATGCAGCCGCGAAGGCCGTTGCGGACTTCTTGGCCTCAGGGGACTTCAGCCGCATAGCCGACGCCTGAGTAGAGGCCTTCAAAAGGTCTGAGGAGTTCAAGGGGCTAGTCACGGGCGAAGTCAAGAAGTACAAGTCCTCGGCGGAGTTTGAAGAGCTCCAGCTTACCCTGATGCAATCTGCCGGGGATCAGATCTTCGACCGCTTCCGCAAGAAGCGTCCAGATGTCGACCTGTCATTCTTGGACGAGTCAGACAGTGAAGGGGTCGAGGTGATCGAGCCGGTGCCTGGGGCCGATGACGCCGAGGGGACACACACTGGCGCCGACCAGGCCGCAGGGGGCGACGGCGAGCATTAAGGGGATGTCGCCGTGAATCTGCTGTTTTGTTTTGTGTTTGTTTTTTTTTTTAGTAGGGTTGCAAGGTCCAGACAATATTTAATTGATGTTTTGTAACGGCCATAAGGTCGAGACTGATTTTTATTTTTATATATACGCTTTCACACAATATTCATGCTATGATGCTTACTACTTGCGTACCTTTCTGGTTTTTGTTAGGAATTTTTCACAAGTATAGGCTCGATTGCCTTAGTACCCCCTCGCCAGAGTTAAGTTTCTGAAGTGGGACAAAGGGCGTATGGTCGATGTCGATAGTAGAATAAGTAGAATGTAGAACGTGGGTAAGTGCGGTTGAGCCAGGGCCCTACCGTCTCTGCGAATTCGTGGGGGCTCGTATTGCCCCCTTGTTTTTGGTGCGTCGACGTATCGACGCATTTCGGTCAACATATCGACAATATTTGGAAGATGACCAAACTCACAAAGTGTAGAGAATTAGTCTACGTATCGACATACATTTATTCGAGTATAGGTTACAAAAGTGGCTTTTCAGCCTGTCAACGAGGAAATGAAAGAATACAAGTAGAGGACTCTGATCTACTATATCGATGCTTCTCGTAATCACTGGTAGTAGACCTTGTTGGGTTTGCGTTCGGTGTGCTTGATATGACCGTCGAGCTCACATGACAACAGAGACCGTTTGCCACAACCTCCTTTATTCATAGGGCCTTTCCCAAGTAGGGCCCAAGGCTCTGGTTCTTGGGCTTTGTGTTGGGGATTCGACACATAAAACTAGGTCCCGACTCCGAGCGCTTCGGCTGACCCTCTTGTTGTAGTACCCTGGCCCTTTTTGGTGTGCGGCGAGCCTTAGCTGTGCGTCCGTGCGCCCGTTCTTCTAAGAGGTTGAGCTCTAAGTTCATCGGCTCGGCGTTCTATCCTCCTCATACAGGGTTACCGGTCGGTCGAAATAGACACCTCACTGGCGGGGACCGCTTCGAACCCGTAGGCCATTGAAAATGGGGTTTCCCATTGTAGATCACGCTGGTTGTCGGTAGGCCCATAGCACTTTGGCAGCTCGTCGGCCCATTTCCTTTAGTAGGGGTCGAGGCGTCTTTTGAGGGTGACCTTGATGATCTTGTTGACAGCCTCGACTTGCCCGTTAGACGGGGGGTAGACGACCGAGGAGAAATTCTTGTGGATCCGGAGAGGCTCGCAAAACTGATTGGTGTTGTCGTTATTGAACTGCTTCCCATTATCAGACACGAGAGAGTGCGGGACCCCGAACCGGCACACGATGTTGTTCCATATGAAATTTGTGCATTTCGCCTCCGAGATGGCCGTCAGCGGCTCGGCCTCGACCCACTTCGTAAAGTAGTCGACGGTGACGATTGCGAACTTGTACCCCCCTGGGGTTTTATGCAACGGGCCAATGAGGTCGATCCCCCACTTAGCGAAGGGCCAAGGGGATAGTATGGACGTAAGGTCCTCTGAGTGCAGTCGAGGGGTGGGGGCATACCTCTGGCAGCTTTCGCATCTCTTCGCGTATTCTGCTGCCTCCTTTTTAAGGCTGGGCCAGTAGTATCCTTGCCGCAATATTTTGTAGGCTAGGGACTATCCTCCCGCGTGGTTCCCGCAGACCCCATCATGTACCTCTGATAGGACCCTCTTCGCCTCCTCTGTGCCGAGGCACCTGAGCAAAGGCGTCGAGTACCCCCTACGGTAAAGGAGATTGTCATGCATCATGTATCTCGCCGCTTGGTACTTAATCTTTTTGGCTTGCTGTTTTTCCTCAGGGAGCTCGCCGTCGCCCAAGTACCTGATGATTGGATCCATCCAGCATGGTTGGAGTTCCACTGGTGCGACTTCGGGCCACTTCTCCGTAGATGGGGTTTTCAAGATCTCCAGAGGCACCAAGTTCAAAAGATTGGCGTCCTTCGACGTCACCAGTCTGGCGAGTGCATCGGTGTTGCTGTTTTCATCCCTCGGTACCTGTTGTATATCAAAAGTAGTGAACTTTTCCAGGGCTTCCTTAACTTTCCTCAGATACGCCGCCATCTTCTCATCCCTAGTCTGGTACTGGCCCTTTACTTGATTTACGATGAGTTGTGAATCAATGAAGATGTCGAGGTTTCTAGCTTTTAGATGCTCCGCCAGTCAGAGCCCGGCGAGCAGTGCCTCGTATTCCACTTCGTTGTTGGACGCCGGGAACTCGAACCTGATGGCCGAGGTGACCTTGTGTCCCTCTGGTGTGTGTAGCACCAGTCCCGCGCCACTGCCGTTATCGTTGGAACTTCCGTCAACGTAGAGCTTCCAGTGTGGGTGTTGGACGGCTCCCTCGACCTCGGCTGGTAAGCCCGTGAACTCCGCCACGAAGTCGGCTAAGGCTTGACCCTTGATTGCGGTCCACGGTCTGTAGTCGATGTCGAACTGGCTGAGCTCTATCGACCATTTGAGGAGTCGACCAGAGGCATCGGGTTTTTGTAGCACCTGGCTGAGGGGGTGATTGGTCAAGACCTGGATACTGTGGGCTTGGAAGTAGTGCCGCAACTTCCTTGCTGTCACAACTAGCGTGAGGGCGAGCATTTCCATCTAGGGATACCTCGTCTCTGCGTCGAGGAGGCGCTTGCTGGCGTAATACACCGGCAACTGCACCTTCTTCTCTTCGCGGATTAACACTGAACTAACGGCATGTTCCGAGACCGCCAGGTAAAGGCTCAGCACTTCCCCGATCACAGGTTTGGATAGCATAGGGGGTTTACCCAGGTGTTCCTTCAGTTGCTGGAACGCCTGTCGTACTCCTCCGTCCATAGAAATGGCTTGCTTCCCCTCAGGGTGTCGAAGAATAGGACGCACTTGTCTATGGATTTGGAGATAAACCTATTCAGTGCGGCCACACAGCCTGTCAACTTCTGGACCTCCTTAGGCTTCCTTGGCGATGCCATGTTGAGGAGAGCCTGGATCTTTTGCGGATTGGCCTCGATTCCTTGACCGCTCACCATGAAGCCCAAGAACTTCTCTGAAGCGACGCTGAAGGCACACTTCCGAGGGTTCAGCTTCATTTTGTACGTCCTAAGAACACCGAACATTCTCCTCAGGTCCTCCTCGTGGTCTTCAACTCTCCTGCTCTTCACCAGCATGTCATCGACGTACACCTCCATGGTTTTTCCAATCAGCCCCGCGAACATCTTGTTGACGAGGTGTTGGTACGTCGCCCCAGCATTCTTGAGGCCAAAGGGCATCACCCTGTAATAGTAGAGCCCTCTGTCGGTGATAAACGACGTGTGTTCCTCGTCGTGATCGAGCATGGGTATTTGGTTGTATGCAGAGTACGCGTCCATGAAGCTCAACAGCTCGTGCCTTGCCGTGGCGTCGACCAGCTGGTCAATTCGGGGTAGCGGAAAGCTGTCCTTGGGACATGCTTTGTTTAGATCGCTGAAGTCGATGCACGTCCGCCATTCCCCATTCGGCTTTTTCACCAGGACAGGATTGGACACCCATTCGGGGTATAAGACTTCTCGGATGAAGTTATTCCTCGTGAGCTTGTCTACTTCTTTGTGCAGGGCCTCAGACCTCTCGACGTTCATTGGTCGACGCTTTTACCTCTTCGGGGGAAACTTGTCATCGATGTTCAGCCGGTGGCACATGACGTCGGGGCTTATCCCTTCCATGTTCTCGTGGGTCCAGGCGAACACGTCGAGGCTTCCCTTCAGAAACTCGACCAGTCATTCCCGGCTCTGGGCTCCCAGCTCTGAGCCTATCCTTAGCGTTCTCGTTGGGTCCCTTTTGTTGATGGGGACCTCAACCAGTTCCTCGACCGGTCTTGCTCCGGGCTCCTCCCCGGGGAACCTTGGATCCAAGTCAGGCCCTTCTGCCCTGGTTTCGACCATGCGCAGCTCTCTGCGTACTTGTGTTGGCTCGGCATAGTGGCGGACGGTTTCTAAGTATGTGAGCCTTGACTCGTACTGGTTCCCCTGGCTTTGCCGATCCCACTCAGTGTAGGGAACTTCATCATCTGGTGGTAGATCAACGTCACTGCCTGCAGGGCCCTCAATGTCGAGCGTCCTATGACCGCGTTGTATTGGTTGCCTCCCTTCACCACCAAGAATTTTGACATTACAGTCGAGGTGTATGGTCGGTCCCCAATGGTCATAGGCAGCTCGATGGCTCCTTCAGGGATGACGTTGTCCCCCGTAAAGCCATACAAGGGTTGGGCGCTGTTCTGGAGCCTCGAGCGAGGAATTCCCATCTTGTCGAGGCAGTCTGCGTACAAGATGTCCACGGAACTGTCATTGTCGACCAATATACGGCACACCGTGTGGTTACCGATCATGGCCTCGACTACCAGGGTGTCACTCTAGGGGAAGTGTACACCTCTGGCGTCGGCCTCAGAGAAGGTGATCTCGACGTCCTTGTACCGAGCGGCCTTGGCTTCACGTCCCGAGACGTTCATGAACTTCTAGCTGAATTTCTCCTTTGCCTCCCGGGCGTATTCCTTCTGTGCGCGTCGAAAGGTACCGCCGAGGTACGGTCCCCCGAATATCGTCCTTATGACGCCAACTGGTTCGGGCGGGTTATCGCGGTTATCCCGCTTGTGCTCGTCCCGTCGGTCGTCATTACACTTATTGTTGATCCGACGGTCGGCTCGATACTCGCCGAGCCTCCCGTCCCAGATTAGCCTTTCGACCTCATCCCTCAGGTCATAGCACTCGGTCGTGGTATGACCATTCTCGCCGTGGAAACGACAGTATATGTTCTGATTTCTCCGTGCCGGGTCGGCCTTCAGGGGTGGAGGTCGACGTAAGACCTGGAGATGCTAATCTCGTGGTAGACGTCCTCGATCCCCATTGTCAGAGGGGTGTAGGCGTCATACCGTTGCGGCTTGGGCCACTTTGCTTCTCCCTGGCTTGTCGAGGTGTTGCCGCCTCTGTTGTTCGGAGCCGGGTTGTGCCTTGGCTCGGCTTGCACCAGGGGAGGACCCCGGAACCTCTTGCCGTTGTTCTGACTACTAGCTTGGCCGACCTCCTCCTTGGCAGGGGCTACTGCCTTGCTCTTAAAGGCCCTCTTGGCCTCCTCGGCGTTTATGAACCCCTGGGCCCTCGTCAAGAATTCTTGATAAGTGTGGGGCGGCCTCCGGTCGAGGTCTGTGTTGGGAATGGTGTCCTAGAAGCATGAGATGTAATAGGACATTTATTATTTATTTAATAAAAGAGTTTATTCATTATTTTATGTGCATATATTTATGAATATTTTATGAATATCAATGAAAATTCCATGATTATTTATGTAACCTTAAACATTGTATATAAGTGTTATATACGAGAGGATAATGTTTAAGGATAATAATCAAAAAGCAATGTTCATAATGAATTTAATTAAAGTTTGGAATCTTTAATTAAAACATTATTAATACATGTCATTCCATTTAGAATGGAACAGTGTTATCCATGACTTTATTAATATGGTGAGATATTGAATGAGTGTATTTCGCATAATGAGATTATGTGGAACAAGGACACAGACACAATATGAATTTCTAATAATTTCCGTTAAGTATAGAAATTCTAATTGAGTCTATCGATGGTCATATATAGAATGATCTTAATCCCGAGTTCTTAATGAGACTCCTATTTATGGATTTGTGTCTTTTGATTTACTCGGACGGATTCCGAGACCCGAATCCTATTCCTTGTATTTTGGAGACATGATGAAGTAGGTAGCTGGGAATGTTATTATACGAGATGGAATCCATTCCTTCTTGAGAAAGAAGTAGATAAATAATTCTCTTGAGGGTTGATTCGGTACTTGGACCAGTAGGAGCTCCGATTCATGAATGTGTTTTATGAATCACTGTCCATTAGAGAATCAATGGTACTCAAGGATAAAGATATAATTAGAGAGGTTAACAGATTCTACCTGACTCTAATTATGAATTATTTATGGAGGATTGATCTATATGCAATGACTATATCAAATGGACACTTCACGGTTTAGAAGTAATTTATATCTATAATTTCGAGAGTGCAATTCCAAGTTTATAGTGGAGTAACTGTTGGAATTAATAGAATTAATTAATTAATTAAAGTGTTTAATTGATTATTAATTCTATTGGAGCTCGGGATTATAGGTCCATTAGTCCCCAGCGTCGTCCCTAGTAATTCTACCGGACACGAGGAGGACAAAATGGGAATTTTAGAATTACGGAATTCTAAAATTAAACACTCGGAAATAATTAATTGAGAATTAATTATTATTTAAATAATGTGATTATTTAAATTTGAATTTGAACATATTTAGATTTATCCATTTAAACTTATTTGATAAGTTGTTCAATTTAGAGTTCAAATTAATTTAAGTTTGACTTAAATTGAATTTGAATTAGAATTAAAATTGGACCTTTGGATAAAGGATAAAATATCTTCCTTCCTTATCTAAAATAGGAGCCACACATAAGGATAAACCCTATTAGTGTGGCGGCCATTAAGTGGATAAGGGGAAGGGATTTTGTGTTCAAAATTCAAATAGGAGATAATTAACAAGCTTTATCTTAGAGATAGAGATTGGATTCCTTTTAGAAGTTTGACTTCTACTCTCTAAATAGGTTTTTTGAGATAATTTTCGGAATGCTTTTTTGCCCTAATTTTAGAGGTGGCCAAAATTTCTCTATAGAAATTTTGAAGCAATTTTTTCAGCCCTAATGGTTAAGGCTGGCCGAAATTCTCCATGTAGAGAGGAAGGAAAAATGTTTTTCTCCAAAAATTCCACATCGTGCATGCGTTGGTGTTTGTGGAAATTCGAGTGTTTATTGTAACCCGTTTTTGTCTCATGTGTGCCCACACACACGTCTTCGTGGATTCTAGGAATTGACGTGGAAGACATTGGTTTTCTAAACACAAAGCTTTGGAGCAAGGATTGTTCGAGGTCAAAGAACTCAAGTTATCAACCGAGTCGGCCTCCGTGTATTTTTCGAATTGAGTTCTTAATAAATGAATTAATGAGATTAATTTATTCGTGCATAAATTAATATAATCTATAGAGTATCTCAAAGGTTTTATGAAAATTTTTGTTATACACGATCCGCCTTTCCCGCTTGCGCCCGTCGTCGAATTCGATTCGGCAACCAACAATTGGTATCGAGCGGTCTATAGGCGATATTAATTTATGCTTGATTATTTGATAATTGAATATGTATGTATGTGATGAGTAGGCACTTGCATTTATGGATGTTTATTTTTATTCATGATGACGAATGTATGGATGATGGTTTTGGTCGTTAATTATATGGTTCCGTGGATCGGTTATATTCATTCGTTAATAAAATTATTTGTAATTTAATTCGGGATTAGAATTATTGTAATTCTAGGATATGGGTAGAATTAGGGTTTAAGATTTTGAATCAAGAAGGAGGCCTTGAAGATCATATTTGAAGCCTTCAAAGAAGCCCAGAAACTGCCCAGAAAAATTCTGGAAATCGCGGCCCAGACGCGTCTCGGACGCGGCCCAGGCGCGGCCAGGACGCGGCCCAGGTGCGTCCCGGACGCGGCCCAGGCGCGGCCAGGACGCGTCCCAGGACGCGGCCAGGACGCGGCCCAGGCGCGTCCCGGACGCGGCCAGGACGCGGCCCAGGCGCGTCCCGGCCGCGGCCCAGGCGTGTCCAGGCCGCGCCCCAGCGCGTGGCCAGGCCGCGGCTCAGGCCACGGCCCAGGCCGCGGCCCAGTGTGCCTTGCGGCCCAAGTTCGGGATTTGATCCCGAACGGGCCCGAAGGTTTCCGAAACCCTCGTAAAGCGTGCCGACGGGCCCGGAAAAGTTCCGGATCCCAAGGAAGGTGAAATCCAACCCGGAGACAAAGAATGAAGCCGAAGAATAAAGAATTCAAGAATCGAAGACCCGTTGATGTAACGGAAAAATATAATTATTGTAATTATTTATTTATTCGATTCGATTGAGTTGTAATTTATTTTTCCATGGGACCCGGTCAAATCCATCTCAATAGATGATTGCATATATTTATTTTTATGTTGATAATTATATATTATATGTCCATGCATATAACATGCCATATAGATATAGTGTGCCTACTCATATGTTTTATAACATGCCATGCATATATATAAGCATTTATTATTATTTATTTTATTTATTTAAAAGAGTTTTAAAAGGATAAAATAAAATAAGAACCATGCGCTAAAATCGATTTAATATGATTAAATTGATTTAAGTTGCAAAATTTGTTTGCAAAATCATGTTATATGTGAAATTGAATTTAAGAGTTAAATTTTAGAATTTCACATATCCGAAAAATAAATTGTTTATTTATCGGGATTGGAAAAACATGCGATGATTTTCAAATAAAATACATATTTGCAAAATAATGAGTGGGAGAGGGTTGTATGACAATACGACCCACTGGTCTCCATCGTTAGCACAACGCCGTGAGATCCGGAGAGGGGCTTTGCGGCGACATTGAATCGCCCTCCTAAAGGAGAGTGTTCTTGTCGGATCAATAACAAGGTTGGCTTCCTAGAGATAGGATTTCAGGATGTATTTTCGAATTGACTACCCAAAGGTAGCAATCCGGAGTTAAGTCTATGGGATGCCGAAGCGGTGGTTTACACTCATAAAGATATAATCAAAGTTTGTTGGTTATATTTTGACTAAAATAACAGTAGTTAATAAATATGAAAATATGAGATATTTTGACTATATTTATTAACTGAGAAGGGTCTCGGTTCAATTTGTAAATAATTTGACTACCCAAAGGTACACTTTATTTGTGGTAAATTGGATTATCGTTGGCACCTAAAATTAAAACATGATTTATGTATTTTTCATGTGCATCATGCATCATATTTAATTGTGCCTAAATTCACATGTTTTGATATTCATGCACATAAATTGATTAGATGAATATTCTACTTATTTCCAGCAATATGTCAATTCCTATAATCTCACTATACAAAACTGTAACACTGACTAGAGATAAACTATGCGAGTGGTAAAGTAACGTAAACAACTTACATTCATGTGATGAATATAAGTTTGTCCCAAATGGAGGATTGTCCTCCTGTCCTTAATGAAAATACAGTAGCTAGCGTTGGCTAGGGTTGTGCGTGGTAATTCACAAGAAGTATGAAGGCATGGAGACGACTTATGAGATAATGCGGTCATCGACACCGTGATCCGAAAATCCATAAAACAAAAGGGTTGGCTAAATCTGTAAGGGCCTGAGTAAAAGACAAAAGGAAAGTCGTTTCCAATAAAATAAAGGAAAAGGAATCAAGCAAATACGATTTGCTAGTTCTAGAAACATGTTTAGTAAAAGGGTAATTCCTTATTCTTGGATAGTAGATTCGGGAGTTGCTACACATGTTTGTTTTCTTTATTAAGTCTTAGTTCTTACAAGGAAAGTCGTTTCCACGAAATAAAGAATGGAACTCAAGCAAATATGATTTGCTAGTTCTTAAAACATGTTTAGTAAAAGGATGATTCCTTATCCTGAATAGTTGATTCTGGAATAACTAATCATGTTTGTTTTCTTTATTAAGTTTTAGCGCTTAAATGGAAATTGTTTCCACCTAAACAAAGAAAATGAATCAAAGTAAATAAGATTTACTAATTCTAAAAACATCTTTAGTGGAGGGTGATTCCTCATCCTGGATAGTTGATTCGGGAGCAACTAATCATGTTTTGGTTTTCTTTGCAAAATATTAGTTCTTACGAAGAACTTGCCATCAGGGACTACACGATGAAAGTGGGAATACCGCGAGGATATTGGCAAAAGGCAGTGGGAGAAGTTAGACTTCAATTTTGGAAATACCTTGTTGTGAATAATGTTTATTTCCCACCAAGCATAAACAGAAATTTGATTTCTAATTCCAAATTATTTGAACAATTGTTTTTAAATAAAAATCTAGTCCACATCTTTCGGAATGGTTCCGATATATGTTCTGGATATTTGGAAAATGGTTTATACCGTTTAAACCGATGCCCAGCTCTTTGCAAAAAATATTGAAAAGTTCAAAAGTTGCCAAAACTTAAGAATAAGGAGCAAAGGATCTCTCACGATAAATAACACATATATGTGGCATCTTAGACTTGGTCATATTAGCCTAAACACGATTTAAAGGCGGTAAAGGATGGTCCTTTATGCGAACTAAAAGTTAGTGAGCGTCCAGCCTATGAATCTTGTCGGAAGGCAAAATGACTACGGGCCTTCCATGACGAAAGGAGAAAGAGCCACATAACCTCTTGACTAATACATTCGGATGTATGTGGGTTAAACGCGTCCAAGACAAAGGAGGTTCTGAATATTTCATCATTTTCATTGATGATTATTCAAGATATGGTTATGTTTACCTAATGCAATGGAAATCGAAACTTTTAGAAAGTTTAGAGAATTCCGAGCGAAGTTGAAAAACAGTTAGGTAAACCAATCAAGACACTTCAATTAGATTGAGGAATGAATACCGGACTAAGAGTTTCGAGGATTTCTTGATTGGAGAAAGTGTGGTATCCCAATTGACTACACCCGGTACACCACAGCAGAATGGTGTAGCCGAAATGAGAAATCAGACTTTGCTCGACATGATGAGATCAATGTTGAGTTATTCTTCACTTCCTACTTCGTTCCGGGATTATGCCCTACGAACCACCATGTATGTTTTGAATCTAGTACCATCTAAGTCTATACCAAAGACACCCCTAGAGTTGTGGAATGGTCGAAAGTCAGTTTTGAAGCGTATTCACATATGGGGGTGTCCGGCTCATGTGATGAAACAATAGACTGGGAAGTTGGAACTAAGATCGTAAACATGCATGTTTGTGGGATATGCAATGGGGACAAAAGAATGATTATTTTATATAGTCATAAGAATCAAAGGTAATTGTATGACAAATGCCACGTTTCTAGAGCATGACTATATGATAGTTTTCAAGCCTAGAAGCTAAAAGGTTGGAAAAGTT
The DNA here is from genome assembly GCA_012066045.3 of Morus alba. Lineage (NCBI taxonomy): Eukaryota > Viridiplantae > Streptophyta > Magnoliopsida > Rosales > Moraceae > Morus > Morus alba. Next base: position 19,689,501 of record CP050224.2, read on the forward strand.
ACTTTCAATAAGATTGGACCACAACCGACAAGAGTTGTTGGAACGCTAAGAATGATCACGATTCCTAATCAAACTCTAGTGGCACCTCGTTGTAGTGGGAGGGTAAGCAAGTTACCTAACCGGTATCTTCGAGGAAACACATATCATCACTTTGTTGATGATGGTAAGGAGGATCCGTTGACTTTTGAAGCTACGATGGATGATTTGATAAGGAAAAGTGGCAAGCATCTATGAAACTCGAACTAGAGTCCATGTACTCTAACTCGATCCGGCAACTTGTAGATATACCGAAGGGGTAAAATGCATTGGATGCAAGTGGATCTTCAAGAGAATAAGATAAGCGGATGGAAAAGTAGAGACTCATAAAAGCAAGGCTAGTGGTTAAGGGTTACACCCATAAAGAGGAGTTGACTATGAGGAAACTCTCTCACCGGAGGCCATGCTTAAGTCCATCCGAATACTCTTAGCCATAACAACATATTTTGAATATGAGATATGGCGGATGGATGTCAAGACAGACTTTTTTGAATGGCTATCTTGAGGGAACCATCTATATCGATCACCCAGAGGGTTACATAGAGAAAGGCCTAGAGCGTAAAGTCTGAAAAAAGCTGTAGAGATCCATTTATGGATTGAAGCAAACTTCTAGATCATGGAATATCAGGTTTGATGAGGCTATTAAGTCTTATGGATTTGATCAAAACCAAGATGTTTCAAATGAAAGAAAAGAAGATGTTCTTATTCTTTACAAGCCCGAATATATGATATTCAAGTGGGAGTAGTTAGTCGTTGTCGGGTTGAACTCAAGATCGATCATTGAGTGGTCGGTAGTGTATCCTTAAGTATATAAGGAAAATAAAGAAACTATAAGATAGTTTAGTCAGTGAAAGAGTAGTCTTTCACTGGATACATAGACTTTGACTATGAGTCATACGTGGATTTTGAGAGTCAACATCCGAGTCTGTGTTCACACTAGGTGAAGGAGTCACCACAAGAAAGGTTGTTGGCAAAGTGTGATTGCTAATTTTATCATTAAGAGTTAATGTGTAGCAGCTTGTGAAGTAGCAAAAGAAAGCAACCTGACTCTAGAAAATTCTTAACTGATCTGGAAATTGTTCCGAGCATAGATCAGTCATAGACACCTAGAAAGTTTCGGGGATCCGAGACATATCCTACCCCTTTAGGACAAGTGGGAGATTGTTGGGAATGGTGTCCTAGAAGCATGAGATGTAATAGGACATTTATTATTTATTTAATAAAAGAGTTTATTCATTATTTTATGTGCATATATTTATGAATATTTTATGAATATCAATAAAAATTCCATGATTATTTATGTAACCTTAAACATTGTATATAAGTGTTATATACGAGAGAGGATAATGTTTAAGGATAATAATCAAAAAGCAATGCTCATAATGAATTTAATTAAAGTTCAGAATCTTTAATTAAAACATTATTAATACATGTCATTCCCATTTAGAATGGAACAGTGTTATCTGCACTGTTAATATGGTGAGATATTGAATGAGTGTATTTCGCATAATGAGATTATGTGGAACAAGGACACAGACACAATATGAATTTCTAATAATTTCCGTTAAGTATAGAAATTCTAATTGAGTCTATCGATGGTCATATATAGAATGATCTTAATCCTGAGTTCTTAACAGACTCCTATTTATGGATTTGTGTCTTTTGATTTACTCGGTACGGATTCCGAGACCCTGAATCCTATTCCTTGTATTTTGGAGACATGATGAAGTAGGTAGCTGGGAATGTTATTATACGAGATGGAATCCATTCCTTCTTGAGAAAGAAGTAGATAAATAATTCTCTTGAGGGTTGATTCGGTACTTGGACCAAAGAGGGAGCTCCGATTCATGAATGTGTTTTATGAATCAAAGGTGTCCATTAGAGAATCAATGGTACTCAAGGATAAAGATATAATTAGAGAGGTTAACGGATTCTACCTGGCTCTAATTATGAATTATTTATGGAGGATTGATCTATATGCAATGACTATATCAAATGGACACTTCACAGTTTAGAAGTAATTTATATCTATAATTTCGAGAGTGCAATTCCAAGTTTATAGTGGAGTAACTATTGGAATTAATAGAATTAATTAATTAATTAAAGTGTTTAATTGATTATTAATTCTATTGGAGCTCGGGATTATAGGTCCATTAGTCCCCGCGTCGTCCTAGTAATTCTACCAGACACAGAGGACAAAATGGGAATTTTAGAATTACGGAATTCTAAAATTAAACACTCGGAAATAATTAATTGAGAATTAATTATTATTTAAATAATGTGATTATTTAAATTTGAATTTGAACATATTTAGATTTATCCATTTAAACTTATTTGATAAGTTGTTCAATTTAGAGTTCAAATTAATTTAAGTTTGACTTAAATTCGAATTTGAATTAGAATTAAAATTGGACTCTTTGGATAAAGGATAAAATATCTTCCTTCCTTATCTAAAATAGGAGCCACACATAAGGATAAACCCTATTAGTGTGGCCGGCCATTAAGTGGATAAGGGGAAGGGATTTTGTGTTCAAAATTCAAATAGGAGATAATTAACAAGCTTTATCTTAGAGATAGAGATTGGATTCCTTTTAGAAGTTTGACTTCTACTCTCTAAATAGGTTTTTTGAGATAATTTTCGGAATGCTTTTTTGCCCTAATTTTAGAGGTGGCCAAAATTTCTCTATAGAAATTTTGAAGCAATTTTTTCAGCCCTAATGGTTAAGGCTGGCCGAAATTCTCCATGTAGAGAGGAAGGAAAAATGTTTTTCTCCAAAAATTCCACATCGTGCATGCGTTGGTGTTTGTGGAAATTCGAGTGTTTATTGTAACCCGTTTTGTCTCATGTGTGCCCACACACACGTCTTCGTGGATTCTAGGAATTGACGTGGAAGACATTGGTTTTCTAAACACAAAGCTTTGGAGCAAGGATTGTTCGAGGTCAAAGAACTCAAGTTATCAACCGAGTCGGCCTCCAGGTATTTTTCCGAATTGAGTTCTTAATAAATGAATTAATGAGATTAATTTATTCGTGCATAAATTAATATAATCTATAGAGTATCTCAAAGGTTTTATGAAAATTTTTGTTATACACGATCCGCCTTTCCGCTGCGCTTCCGCCGTCGAATTCGATTCGGCAACCAACAGTCTGTGCTGTAGGGGATGTCCTTCTTCATGCTGGACAGCGCCCCCATCAGGGCCACTTCATCAGAGATTGCCTCAGTGGCTGTGACCTGCTCTCCGAAACGAGCTATCCAGTCCTTCAGGGACTCGTTAGGTCCCTGGTATACCCTTGACAGGTTCTGCTTTGGTGGGATGTACTTCTTGACACCTATGAACTGAGTCAGGAAGGCGTTCTTTAGGTCATCCCAGCTGGTGATGGAGTTCGGTTTAAGAGACCTAAACCATCTCCTCGCAGAATCAGAGAGGTGATTTCTGAATGCCCGGCACATCACCTCCTCGGGGTATCCATGCAGGACCTTGTGCCCTGTGTACACCTCGAGGTTGTCGTCCGGGTCACTCCTCCTGTCGTACAACAGAATGGAGGGCGACTTGTACTTGTCTGGGAGTGGGACTCGGATGATGTTCTCCGTGAACGGGTGGTCGTGAGACGTATACATCTTTGCGTCGACATTCACTACCTCGGCCACTTTTCCCACAACCTGTTCAAAGTTGTTCAGTCGGCTCCCCATCTGCTTTTCCAGCCTGGCCATCTTCTCGGCCAGGGCCTTATTCTCTGCTGCGAGCTCGTCTTCCCTTGTCAGCTGCACGGCCTTCCCGCGACAGGCGTCGAGCCTCGCCCTTAGGTCTCCCCCGTGTACCGACGTGGATTCGACGGGGATGGGGTTTCTCCTATGCACATCTTGTGGCGGTCGAGGGGGCGCACCTCTGTTATCCACAGGAGGTGCTGCAGCCCTCTCCTGCGCTCTCCTTCATGCCGCGCGCTGCCTACTCCCCACAGACCTATTCGACTTAGCCGGATGGGGGTCACCTGCTCGACTATCACCGATTTCCTCAGTGTCACAGTGTTGGTCAGCAATTCCTTGGTTCCCGTCAGCGACGTTCACCGGGATCGTTGGCGCGTCCTTGAGCGGCGGCATTGAGTTCCACCCTTGGTCTCGTCCGGCAAGGGCCGTAGCCATTCTTTCTAGAGCTGCAGCCAGTGTTTCGACCTGCTTTTGGAGCTGGTCGATACGGTTTGGGGGGTTTTCTACGGCCGACGGGAGCGGGTTCGCGGAGGTCCCGGCGGCGGTGGAATCCTGAGCTGCCTGGGCTGACGGGTTGGTCGTCTGCAGGCGATTTCTAGGATGCATGATGACGGTTCCTACTACAAAACTGACTTCAATGCTAGGTTAAATTTCTGGGCTTATGGCCCTCCTTCTAGTGCCAATTGTTGACGGTGTTTTTCCGACAACTCGTAATAACCTCTCAGAAACACTCACGGTTAAGCTAACCACAAAAACTAAGGGATAATCTGTCAAAATAACGGAAAGGAGACAACAAATTTATTGTGGTTCGGCAATAATATTGTGCCTAATCCACTTGTGCATGCACTATATTTTTGAGATGAATACAAGTTTTCACTCTGTAATGTAAATGGTCTCTAACCCTTTTTCTGGGTTCTTTCAGTTCTATTTATAGGCTTTCTCATGCGATTACACATTCTCGGTTCCCAAGAGAGAAGCCATCTTCTGTCCTCGGTCTTCGTGAGGGTAGGTGAGTTTTCATGATGACTCTTCCTGGAAATTCGACTGATCCTTTCAGACTGACACCGGATTTCCTGACTTCTGCAGCAACCGTCGGATCAATACTTCCCTCCTTGGGTTGACATGACCTCTGGCAAGAAGGACCGACAATGATTCCTCGACGTCGCGGTCTTGGCCCGTAGAGGCCTTGCCCGGCGCTTCTCCTCTTGCGCGATCTCTCGACGCATAGGGCACGTCCGCTACGCTTTACCTCATTGCCAACAGTCGATCCTCCACGGGGAGTTCCTCGACGTCGGTCATATGAAAGAATGGTCGAGGTCTCGACCATGGCGTAACAAAACTTTCTATTACATTTTGGCACATAGTTTAGTTTTGAATCTTCACATTCATCTACCTCATTTTTGCAGTTGAGTAATGTTGTTTCGTTTAGCGGGGTATTATTATTATTTTTTTATTATTTACATTCACTCCTTTTCATTTATTTAATTATTAGTGATGCTTAGTTTTCTTTTGTAATGACCGAGAAAATTCTAAAATTAAATATTGTAAATTTATTTATTTTTAAGTCATGGATTTTTCTCAGTAATATACTATCATATTTTGTGACTGAAAGATTTATGAAATTAATATCAGTATTCTTAAATTCTGTAGCAAGTTTTATGGTGAGTTCATTACTTTAAGAACAAGTAAAATCAGTTCATAAATTCTTACCGCAATAAAGGCGAAAGAATTCTCCGTACATGTACAGTTTGAGAATCCTAATTCCTGGAATCTCTTAGTATAGTATAATGTTAGCAGCATATAGAGAAACACTCAGACATTTAAAGAGAAAATCCTTAATTTATAACCAGATAAAAGGAAAATAAAGGGGTATTGTATTAGTAAAGAAATTGAGATGCAATATGAGTACATAAGTTAACAAGGTCGGGAAGTGAAATTTCTTGTCAACTAAGTAAATTCCCAAAAGTTAATATGAAGAAATAAGAATAACTATAATAATAGGACATTAAAGGGTGAATACTAAGTGTTCACTAAACCTTACTTATGTCAGCAATATGACATCAAGTAAGCAATTACAAATTTAAGTTAGGTAAGATACCGTTACCAACTTTCAGACTGCAATAAGTAAGGATATGCAGAATGTTGTGTTAAACCAACAAGTGGGCCAACACATGAATCTTAAGGTTAAGAACTGAAAAGAATTGAAAAACATCAATTCTAGGGTTTTATAAGCAATCAGAACGAAAAACAAACGAAAAGGGGGTTTGGAAGGCCGAATTGCGTAAATTGGGGTTTCGACTGATTCAAGTGGACCGAGTCAAAGTTTGTTGACCAAGAGTCAACCAAAAAGTCACTCTCGAAGAGTTAGTCAAGAATGGTCAAAGTTGACTATGTTGACCAACTGTCCGAGAAATGCAGATAAAACGCGCACTGGAAAGGAAATTAAGCTGAACCAAAATAGGATAATTATTAAATGATCAATGGTTGAGATTTAAAGTAACATTTTAGATGAAGGGCTTAGATCATGCCACTTGCTTAGTGAGGTGGCCAGCCAAGCTTGTACAAGAAGCCAAGAAGTGAGATATTTTGGTGAAATTTTGCATAAAGGTCCCTCAAAAGTGCCAAAATTGCATTTTAGTACTTCCACTTTATTAAGTCCTGTTTTTAAGAGATAAAAATATCCCCAAATGTTCATTTTTCATGTCAAGAACCGTGGGTGTTCATCCAAGAGAGAGAAGAAAAAAAAATTACCACAAGTGAGAAAAAGAGGGATCTAAGTGGAAATCGACGGAGTTATTTAGGAATAGCATCACTGAAACTTGATCTTCATTCCCTAAGGTGAGATTTCAAGTTTTCCTTTTATTTCCTCTTCCTTGGCTGCCGTGAACAGTACACGTGAATTATATATATTTGAGTACATTTAAAGTTATGTATGCTATGTTATGTTATATTGCATACACTTAGGCAGTGCACATGAATTATATGTGTTTGAGTACATTTCATATTATAGTATACTATGCTATGTCATAGTGCATACACCTTAATAAGTCAAGAATAACTTATAAGAAGAAACTCAGTTGAGTGTCGTACTAGTCTCTGAGAGGGAGATAACTTAGGCTTCGCAAGGGAGAAGAAAATAATAATAATAATGTCCTCTAAGAGGGAGGCACTCAGTTCAATTATAATCACAGTGTCATTGGGGACCTAGCAAACCGTCACGTACCAATGATTGTGTGCAAGTGGTACGAGCACTCGAGCCCATCAGTAAGTAGGACAAGTTCAAATAGTAAGTTCAGAGAGTAAAACTATGATAAAACATCATAAGTCAGCATAATCAATTCATGCACATATAGTCATGTGAACTTTCAATTATTTTGCAAGTAATAGTTCCTACTTGTTGAGCAAATGGATCCACGTTTGCTTGTCCCTGTTGTTGGGGTGTTGATGTTGTTCCAACTTCTATTCCGGAACACACCTCCACTGATCTATTTCAACGCAGGTATTCTCTTTGCCTACGTTCAAATTCCATTTGACGCTCACTAATGCACCGTTCTTGTTCCTCTCGTTCTATAGCCAAGGTTTCTTCTAACTGCATCACTTCCTCTAAAAACTAGGTGAGGGTATATGTATCCTCCCATCATGGAAATACCATAGTTCGCAACTCTTCTGTTAACCCCCTTCAAACTATGAAACACGCATCATGTTCCTTTAGCTCGATAGTGCGATCAGTCGTAATCTCACTAAAGAACCGTTCACCGTATATTGCGACTGTGTCATAAGGTCATATCTTAAATTTATCGACCTTATGTATATACTTCTCCATTCTCTTAAATTTTGTCTTCCCGGTTTATGGTTGAGCCTGTGACGTAGAGGCAACCTCTGGTGCTATTCTTACGGGTGTCTCTCTTGGTGGAAAATGAGATAGCAGTAAACTACAAAAATTGCCCCATGGCACCTCATGTGCATTTCTTGCCTCCACCGCACCTCTCCAAAACTATCTAGCGTCGGACTCTAATAGGACGGCGGGTAGAATCACCCAATCACTATCATCAATATCACAGGCTACCATCAAATATTCAATTCAGTGTAGCCAGAATTGTAATTTGGGTGGGTGAGCCTGACCATCATACATAGGTGGATTACACTTGCAAAATCAGCTCTTGCGGTGACCTTAGATCCTATTAGGTCTCTAATCATCACTACTTGCACTTCCCTATCAATTGGGGGTAGCTCAGCTACTCTATTAGGTTGTACGGGTTACAGAGGTACCTCTAAAGGAATAGGTTCCACTTCTTGTATCGGACAAAGCCAATGAGGGCGTCTTCCCCTTTCTTGACCTCGGACCTCATGGTACCGTTCGAGTTCATCTTGTTCGAACCATATCGTATATCCTATAAGGGTAAAATTCACACACTGAATTCTAAATTCAAAAGAAATAATAACTTACTTGGACATGTAGAGTCAGATGCTCAGCAGAATGTGGGTGGGTGGCGGAATTGTCGCTCTAATACCAACTGAGACAACCCTAACATTTGATCATCATCCTAAGTTCATACTTAACCTCTACTACTTACTAGTTATAACCTCTTAAAAATTGAAGCCACTTTTTTTTTTCATTCTTACCATGTATGTCTAAATGTTGTAACATTTAGCTAGCCTTTTGCTTTCAACTATTCGTAAAATGCTATAGCATTCTAACAGCATTCTGTACATTAGTCATTCTCAAAATGCTGTAGCATTTTGACAGCATTCTGTTACATTGGTCATACCTTGTGACTGGAGGTTGCTATGCATAGCCTCACCGTCTCGTAAGCTTAACTTTCGTTACATAACTCATTTATTTTCATAAAACACTATTTACTTTTTACACATAAAGTTCAACAGCGTTTCCAAAACACATGATGCATCCACAACCCACTTGCCCACACTCCGCTGCTACATCCTCTCTGCATGCGCAGCAACAAGTTTTAGGGAGCTAGTGCCTTACCCATGCTTCCTACAATATGAACAAACTTAATGAGCCTTCACTCAGCAAGTATCAATAGGTCATAACAGATGCAATAATTATGCATACCCATAAATGCATTCATGTCGTATATCATAATACATTCTGTACTACTCAAACATGTATGGCTTATGTTCTTCCTCTTTCATTACATTCTTTGTTATGTTTTCGTCTCATTTTAGTTGTTCACATTGTGTTTTCACATTCTGAATGACTTTCATTTCACGTTTCTCATTCTTTTCATTCTTCTTTACAGATACCGTACCTTAAATGGAATGATTTCTGTTTTTCATTTTCTTGTCTTTTACTTCTTATGGGCTTTGTCCTGTTGTACCATAACGCACATAACCAATGAGGAGTGGGGTAGCTAACTAATGCAACTCAGTCACGGTTTCATATATTTCACAGTCTCATAATAACCTTTCCTTCAAAGGCTGGTACAAACAGACGTTTAGTCTCTTACCCTTTATCAATTTTCTCATTGAAGCAGTAACTATAGTTAAATCTTATGAATTTGTACATTATTGAGCATTTTATCATGATATTAACTTTTCACTAAAGTTTTAACTTTTTATTTCTCTTAGTTTGGTGTCGACTTAACATCGATACATACTTTTTGCAGAATAAAGTTCTATGATTACATAAATCCTGTAGATACATACCTAACATAGTATCTAACATTCACATTGTATCTAACATTCAAAATTTTACTATATGCACAATTTTTGTGTAACATAGAAAAGTAAGCTTGTTCGTGAAATAGCCATAGAAAAACTATTGTACTTACAGAAGTTTCGCTAACAATGCGTCCTTTGTTTCCCATGATGCTTTCCGACTTCAACCGTTAATTGGTCTTATTGCATAAATTTTTGATCGTTAGATTCAAAATCTAAGATCAATAATTACATTGAAATTTACTTCGGAAAGGTGTACAATCCTTCTGTTTGGTATTCAACCCCAAACTATTTCCTTTCTCAAGGATTTACACTAAAACCGTGCAAGTTACTCAGTCATTGGCCTAATTCTCAGTCCAAAATTGTAAATTCTCGTTGTGTTCGGTTTCTAACCATCACCGATTATCAAAACATCTTTCATTTCACACTTTAATCCTATATTCCTCTTGAAATTCAGTTTTAGTTCAAATTACTTAAACTAAATCTCAGTCGAGTTTTTTCTTCTTTTTCTCGTTTCCCGAGTTTTCAATAACTCGTTTTAATTCCGATTTCGGTACCCAGAGTCAAGATTCACATTCCTAAACACAAATTTCAACATAAAATTGAACAAAACCACATTGCCTCAATTTCTAGGGTTTTTCGGATTTTTAGTGCAAATCCAAAAAAAAAAAAAAAATTTCAATCATTTCAATATTTACATGTTAGACTCCTATCATAGTCCCCGACAAAACCTCAGTTTCATTTTTCAGTGTGACGGAATTTTCTCGAGATGAGTTACTATTCATCCAAAAATGAAAACATAAAATTTCTCATGAAAAATCCTCCACTAGAATGCCTCGGGTTATGTTTCTACCGGACTAAACAGAAGAAATTTCAGGAAAAACGATTGATTTCTTGATTTTCCATTGATTTTCTCTCTTTTCTCTCTCTCTCTTTCTTCTTGGTCGGCCTCACTTAGGCAAGAAGAACAAATGTGGCTTCTAATGTGCTTCCGTAGGCCACTTTTAAGTGTAATGAATATTATAATAATATTTTTAATAATATCTAATATTACTTTTTAAATTAAGGAAAATTACTTTAATTTGCATAATTAAATTTTACTAACTCTAATTAAGTTTAACACTTAATTTAAGCGGTTCCATGTTCCCCATATTTTTCTTGTCGAGACTAAACTTTCCGTTTCTCAAAACGAGTCTCTTTCCGGTACTGATAATTCCACAACCAGTACAGGTTCTATAATGCTTTTCTGGACTGTCGAGCACCCTAGCTCAAACTACTCATCTTCAACCCAATTCTCTTGGGTATCTCATTAGTCAATCTCGTTTTTTGAAACTATCATTTCAATTGATTCAAAATTACCCGAAACGTGTACCCTTGCGGTACTCATTTTTTTAGCAGTTTCTCGCTTTAACTGACTTAGGAAAATTTTGTTTCAGGAACATTTGCTATTTTCCTTATTTCTAATATTTCTACTCTTTTTCTAACTGGTCATTTGGTCACAAACCAAATATTTCATTTTTTCATAACTAAAATATATCCGCTAAAATTTTTAACTTTTAACTGATATTTCACTATTTATAACTGGTATTTACGAATTTTCTTAATAAAAATATTAATATTATAACTTTACACATCTCAGAAGATTTTACCTCTTACATAAAGTTTCTACATAACATTTCCTTGATCAAGCTGAAAATTCTACTACTTTCCGTTCCAGAAGAAATTATGGTCAAAATGCCAAACAGTCCAGATTAGACCTGAAATTTTTCCTGGTTGTTACAATAGTATACTATACTATGTCATATTGCATACGCCTTAATAAGTCAAGAATAACTTATAAGAAGAAACTCAGTTGAGTGTCGTACCAGCATCTGAGAGGGAGGTAACTCGGGCTCTGCAAGGGAGAAGAAAATAATAATAATAATAATAATGTCTTCTGAGAAGGAGGCATTCAGTTCAGTTATAATCACGATGTCATTGGAGACCTTACAAACCCTCACGTCCCGATGATTGCGTGCAAGTTGTATGAGCACTCAGGCCCATCAGTAAGTAAGATAAGGTCAGATAGTAAGTTTAGACAGTAAAATTACGATAAAACATCAGAAGTTAGCATAATTAGTTCATGCATATATAGTCATGTGAACTTTTAATTATTTTACGAGTAATAGCTCCTACTTGCCGAGCGAAAGCTCATTTCAAAGTATTCATACTGTAAGTAAGCAAGCTGCACATAATGCTTGATGGACTGATGGTGAGGCAGCGGACGAGCGGAATGGAGGTTGAGGAATGGATATTGCATGCAATTATTTCCGCAATAGTTTAAAGTTTTAAAAAGAAAAAGATTTTGTTAAATATGTCTATGAATTTGTGTTTTGGAAGCTTGTAGTAAAATTGTTAAGTTTGTGTAAGCTAGCAGGCTTTTAAGAAGCAAAATATATCCGTGTAAAATTTTGCTATAGAAAAGGAATTGATTTTAAAGTATAAACACTTTGTTATGTTCAAAAGTGGAAACCAGAATTTATGTCATTATAGTAAGTTTTTAAAAAAATGATGATATAGTATTTTAAAGAAAATGCTACAGCATTTTATCTAACATTTTAAAGAAAATGCTACAGCATTTTATACAGTATTTTAAAGAAAATGCTATAGCATTCTATATAGCATTTAAAAAAAAAAAGTTTCTCAAATTTTGGAAGCTTAAAAAAGTGTATGTTAAAGTTAGTTACAGTGACAGTCAACTCAACAAGATCGTCAAATCTTTTTTCTAAAAATATTCCAAGAAAGAACTAGATAATATTCTGCTGACATATACCAAATATATAAAGAAGTGGCATTTAACTTGCTTCTCCCATAGACTTGGAATTCTAGTTGCCATATTTGAACTAAATTGTTTTGTATTCTATTTAGTTATTTATTTATTTATTTTTCTGATGATGCTTTTCACATTACATCACCCTTAGTAAACAACTAAAATTAGTGGACGCCAGATTCTAAGTATGCGTTTTTAAGGGTTTTTTTTTATTTTTTTTTTCCTTTTCTATTACATTGGTAAAAATAAAGATTTGTCCATTTTTTGTTGGTCTTATTACATTTTATCTAGTCATGAACTTAAGTTGCAACCCCTGAATTCAATAGAGTCTGAGACTTCATATATGCAATACTCCTCAAAAGCCAAAGCCAGATGCATCACTTACAGTTCGTCAGTATCCCCATAATACGAATTTTGGTACCCACCAGCAGTCACTTACCAGTAGACCCGAAGTAGCACCATCTCGCCTAGTATCCTTTGGTGTCACAGCTTCCCTTCAAGTTCCGGTTACCGCTCTTTCATCTCCTTCTTTGAATCTGATTAATTAATTGACTTGAGCACAAGGAATGGGCTAGGAGATAAGATTTCATGTTAAGTGAATAGAAGAAAACCACAAATAAACTAATTTGTAAACACAAAAACTCACTTGGTATTTATTTCAAATGGGAGGAAAGAGGTGTATTCCTTGAGGTGTTACACTTGGTTTTAAACCTGTTTTATCATAAAAATGTGACAGTCCCCATCACTTTCTAATAATTTAATTTCATTAAAAATGTGGGACTTATTTAGAAATTGTTTTAATATTTTACTTTGGGTATTGATTATTATATTTTTTAATGCTTAATTACTTTCTTAGTCATATTTAACTGCTAAACGAGCATGCACGTTACTAACCCCTATTTCAGGTCGTGACATTGTGTCTAAGGAGATATGGATTTGGTCGAAGGAAGTGAAGCGTCGACGTAGATTGGGAAGCTGGTTTCGGCGCTAACCGAAGAATCAATATTGTTACGAGGAATCAAGATATCAGATGTTCAAAGCCTAAAATAAGAACTGGAGTTTATCAGTGGTTTTCTCAGCTTTGCAGATGTAAGGTCAGAGGAAAAAGAGTTAAGCGATGCGGTGAAGTTTTCGTTGAACCAATCAAAGGAGGTGGCTGAACTCATAGAAGATGTCTTATACATTCTCAAAGCGCCAGAACAACGATATCGGCTCGGATTCGTCAGTCTCCTTGCCAGTGCCGGTCGATTGATCAGTGCGTTGAATAGTCAGGTAACTTATCTTCTGATATTCATTACATTAAAGCAATAGTGAAGGTTTATTCAATGATGGATTGATGACCTCGTTTTTCCTGGAAAATACTATAGGTGTCGATTCAGTAGCTAATGAATTGATACAAAGGTTAGTGGAAGGAGCATCTAGGCACTCTGTTATTTCGCTTGTAGGCATCCACGGAATTGGTAAAACTACTCTTCTTACAAAAGTCTACAACGATAACGTAGTAAGCAGACATGTTGAGTGCCTCGTTTGGCTTAATGTATCTCTGTCCTACGAGAGCGAGGACCTATTAAGGATTGTTGCAAGGCAGATCGGCATTGCCGGAAACCGTGATGTGGGGGAAGTTTTCATGATGCAGAGGGTGGAGTTAATTTTTACTCTTAAGGCAATATTTGCAATCGAAGTGGTACCTGCTTGTCTTTGATGAAGTTTGTGACGTGAAATTTTTTCAAGATGTGAAACATGCTTTCCCTGATAATGAAGTAGGCAGTCCAATAATCATAACAACATGGAGTGACGCAGTTGCTGCATTTTGTAAAAAAAGTTCATTCGATCATGTTCGCTGGCTAGAACGTTTTTCAAATGAAAGTTCTTGGGATCTTTTTTGTAGTATAGCTTTCAGACATGAGCGTGCACCGCATGTCCTGCAGATTTGGAGCAAATTTCCATTGATTTCATCAGAATCTGTGGAGAGTTGCCACTTGCGATTGTAGCAATAGCTGGTTTATTGTCCATGAACATCAAGGCAGAGCATGTGTGGATGAAACTACTTGAACAATTATGGCTTCTATTTTCCTATCCTCACCTTTCAAGGGTTTCTAAAATGCTTGCCTTTTTTCCGATGATTTACAGTACCACCTAAAAATGTGTTTCCTGTATTTTAGCATCTTTGCAAAAGACTCCTTAATTCCAACTGAAAAATTATTTAAGCTATGGATTGCAGAGTGTTTTGTACATAATAATTTGTCAACAAAATCATAACCTTTACAAATTTATTGTTGCATTTTATAACACTTTATAAAATTTACCCATTGCATTTATAAATATAACAATTTAAAATATTAAACTACAATGATACATGAACATGTTCGCATGGCAATTTGATATTGGCATCACTATATCCTATATGGCATGTTTTAATGATGCGAGATTAAATAATAAATCATCCATTCAAAATTTAACCTCTCTATGGCTCATTTCTAATTACAACCCATAAAACAAATGAATAATAAATTACAATAATATTCTTCGTCTTGTCTCCATGGCATCTTCACAATTTTCCTTTTTCAAAATCCCTGAAATAGAAAATGTTTTTAAAAAAAAATTTAAAATTCAAAATTTTAAAAAAACTTTTTTTAAAAAAAAAAAAATTTCGGTTGGGCTCAGGATAATCCCGAGCCCACCCTTTCTGCCGAGGCAGGGCCAGGCCCTACCTTGCGCGGCATGGGCTGCAAAGCCAGGCAGCCCTTGCGCGCTGCTCATTGGCCGCGGCCCTTGCCTGGGCAAGGCCTGCGGCCCCTTCCTAGGCAGGGCCTGTAGGCCCGCTAGGGTTTCAGAAAACCTTGGCGCATGCTAGGGTTTTCAAAACCCTAGTGTGCCGCGCAACCAAGCCCAGGGGAGGGGCTGGCAGCTGTGCTGGTGACGGAGACAGGGCTTTGTGTGACGGCGTGCGGCGGCAGCAGCAGTGGCAGCGGCGGTGGCGACACTCCAAACCAAAAATTTCAGGAATTTAAATTACAAAATTTCCTATGCCCTTTAATGGCTTACATCATTTTCTAAAGAAAAATCTGAACCACTAATCTTGTGTAATTAAAAACCTAGAGCCAATCGATCGGGATCCAATCACAAATATTGTAACACCTTGAAAAATTAATTGAGATTAATTAAGGTAATTAAGATTATTAGTGTGCCTAATCTGATTTAATTAATTGAGTTTAAATGATTCCAAGGTATTTAAATTATTTACAGTAATTTATTTAATCCAGAAGTGTGTATGGGTGCATTTCTGGACTGTTATATTTTACACGTCATTTTCTTTTCATTTTCCTTTTTCTTTTCTTTTCCCTTTTTCTTTTCTTTTCTTTCCTTTTCTTTTCTCCCGTGCGTGTCTCTTCCTCTCTCTCTCTCCTTCACTCTCCCGCTCACTCACTCTCTCTTTCTCTCTCTCATTTCGGTCCCAAATCGAACGGGTTTTGAGCCAAAGAGTGATTTCAAAGAGTTTTCAACATCAAGAGAAGGATTCAAGGTAAGATTACTGAAAGAACCTCTCTTGGATTTCAAGTTTTTCGGATTCAAAACTTATTTTTGGTTCAAAACGGATTTTGATGGATTTGGAGTGAAACTAGGGTAGAAATTGGAGATCTTGGGTTCTTTGGACTTGTTTTAGGACCTAGAACCCGGATCTAGCGGTTGTCCCTTGAGATTTTGTGAATTGAGACTGGATTTGCAGGTTTTGGACTGATTTCCGCGAGTTTTCGCGAACTGGAGATGTCCACCGGTCGACCGCATCGGTCGACCGGACTTTGTTGAGGCCACCGGCCAACCGGACCGGTCGACCGGAGTGCACACCACCGGCCGACCGGTGGTGATGCACTCCTCTGTCTCTGGTCGACCGGTGTACATGGGGTTTGACCCTGTTTGGCCTGAAATTGTCGTTTTGACCCCTGTTTTCGGGGAGAACCCAAATTAGCTTCATTTGGGGACTTGGGATGAAAGGATTAGTATCCTTAACCCCTGATTTGATATTAAAACCCTTGGAATGAAATTTGAACATGAAAATTGATTAGGGCACACTAATTGGAAAATCTTGGAATGTGATTGAGATTTGGATTACTTTAGGACTGAGGATTGATCCTAAAGTGTTATCTTGTATCAGTGCTCGCTGTGGATTCAGACTGAAGGGGCTTGAGGAAGCGGAAGCCGGAAAAGGGCAACGCTAGTCCCAGGTTTGATTGTGCGAGGTAGGATTTCTATCCCTTTTCCTTGTGAGCCTGCTTTCAAAAAGGATTTTGGCCTTGAAAATGTTTTAAAGAAAGGGATTGGTTTGCGAAAGAAAAAAATGTTTTAAAAACCATGGCTTGTTAGTTTATGGAATTCCTTGGCTTGTCCTGTCCTTGGAATCCATAGCTTGTCAGTCATGGAACCTCATGGCTTGTTCAGTCATGGGCCCGCGGCTTGAGTAGTTCGTGGGGTCATATGAACGATTTCATAATATTAAACGGATGATTTCTTAAGATAAGAGATCTTGTGAACTGGTAATAGAGTCTATTGCTGTAAGCCTAGATAGGATGCGGTGAGTGCATCCTCGGGGGCAGAACCCAAAACCAGTCCGGTAGGCGAGGCACTTGGTGAGGTGAGTAATTTGTACTAATTACTTACTGAAGCCTGTAATATGGTTAGTTCCTGTTATATTCCTTTGCGAAAAAGGATGTGAGGTTTCGGTTGTTCCGTCGGGACTGAATGTCTTACTTTATTCATTTACGCGCGTATTTATTTATTCATTTATTTAAATTATTTCAAATTACATCCTACTGGGCCTTTCGCTCATGTTTCAATGTTTTAAATGTAAACCCCTCCCAGGAGACTCGAGGAGCGGTGCGGTGTAGGCGAGGATCGCTACTCTTGGATCAAGTGAGGATTGTGATATCCTCTAGAGCAAATGTAAGGAATTGAGGAAATTTTCGTAAACTTATTAACATTTGGATTTACTAGACTGTGGATGATGTCTGTTGTAATTGTTTATTTACATGAACATGTATGTATGATATCTTTGTATATCTGTGGGGTGGAGCCCGTGTGTCGAGGCTCTGGATTATGTAGATTATTTATATTTTAATGTAGCTAAGTGTGGGACCCGGTTGGGGATCTGCTTTATTAATCCCTAATCAAGCTCCACGTCACCCACCCCGTTTGGGGGCGTGTGAGTGGTATCAGAGCATTAGGTTAAGAACCCCGGGATTGTACATACATGTGTGACATCTGTTATCCACTGAACAGTCTAGTTTGATTTCAGTTGAAGGAAATGGTGCCTCGCCGTAGACTAGGCAATCAGCCGGAACAACCGAATCAAGTATTCTTTGATGCCATGTTTACTGCCTTTCAAGGCATGGCCACTAGAGCTCGGAATGAGCGACCAGCTGGGGATCGGAAACAGGAATATTTCCGGGGAATTCGGAGCGCCTATCCCTCATTTAATAGTGAGGAGGACCCAGGAAGGCGAGTTTTGGATTGACTCCATTGTTAAGCACTTGAGTACTATGGGAGTTCCAAATGAATCTTGGGTGGAATTTGCGGTGTACAAGATGGAAGGGTTAGCAAACACTTGGTGGAAACAGGTCAAGAGGAGGATGGATGTCACGGGGATGACCTGGGGAGCAGTTCGAGGTGATGTTCAATAATCGGTACTTCCCTCCGAGTTACAGGGGAAGAAAAGGCACTAGAATTCATGTCGCATTTTGCGGCAAGGTGACATGTGCGTGAGGGAATATGAGGCTAGGTTTAATGACCTATCCGGTTTGCGCCATCTCTAGTGGAGTCTGAAGACATGAATGTCTCAAGTTTGAGGGGGCCTCAAAAACTCTGTGAGGAGATCCTTGGTGGCTCTAAGACTTGGAACTTCCGGGATTTAGTAGCTGCTGCTATGAGGGTGGAACAAGATAACTCAGCCTATCCTTAAAGTAAAGAAGAAGAAGCAGGTCGGTCTCTGTCTCTGGTAGACCTCTGTTTCTGGCAAGCCTTCTGTTTGAATTGGACCATGGCGGAGTGGTAGAAGAAACCGCAATCAAGAAATGACAAGTGGTGGGTGGAGTTCTTCTGGGAGTGACAGAAATGTCTCGTCACGGGCCCAAGTGTCACCATTGTGGGCAGGTGGGCCATATTAGGAGGAATTGTCCTAATCGGCCGCTCAACAAGCCCAAAGTGACGCTTCCTATAGCCAAGAAGGGCCGCCACAAAGTACATGCCGCCATATCACCCACAACATATGCCATACTCTCCTGCCGACCTATCAACCGCCTCGGTATACAGCCGGCCTCAAGCGCCGAGACCGGCACAACCACCTCCGCCACAACAGACAGGCCTCCGGCCGCCGCCTAATGTTGGTGACAGAGGGAAGGGAAAAATACAGGACAAGCTTTATACCCGGCAGGAGGCGGCTCACGGAGGTCGAGAAGAACGCGGTGGTTGAGGGTATGATTCTAATCTCTCATTCTTTTGCTCACATGTTATTTGATACAGGTGCCACACACTCGTTTGTATCTAGTTCTTTTGTTCGGACTTTGAAACTGAAATCTGAGAATTTAGAAGTCCCGATGACTCTGAACTCCCCACTGGGATGTGTGGAGGTAATGAGTGTGTGTAAGTCGTGTGAAATCACGATTGGTGGTGAGCGATTGAGAGCAGACTTGATTATCCTTCCGATGACCCTGTTTGATATGGTGCTCGGAATGGATTGGCTGTCAAGGCACGGTGCAATTGTTGATTGCTACCGTAGAAAAGTAACATTGGTGACGGATTCGAACAAATGATTGCTTATCGTGCAGTAGATGAACCCAGTTCTTGGGAACGACTGTTGAAGTACAGCGTTGGGGGACGGAAGAATCTAGCATGTTTCTCCTCCCTTCTTGCCTTGGAAGGTGAATCTGGAGTGATCGGAGATAGTGTGGAAATCCCTGTGGTGGATGAGTTTGCAGACGTATTTCCTGAGGATCTACCGGGTTTACCGCCGGATCGGGAGATTGAATTCTGCATTGATTTGGTTCCGGGAACGGCACCTATTTCCATTCCTCCATACCGGATGGCTCCGGCGGAGATGAAGGAATTAAGAACACAGCTTGAAGAGCTGGCAGAGAAGGGATATATCCAGAATAGTACTTCCCCCTGGGGTGCACCGGTGCTATTTGTGAAGAAGCACGACGGATCTCTTCAGTTGTGCATTGACTACCGACAATTGAACAGGGTGACTATGAAGAATAAGTACCCTTTGCCGAGGATCGATGAATTGTTCGATCGGTTGGGTGGATCACAGTTCTACTCTAAGATTGATTTGAGGTCGGGTACCACCAATTGAAAATCAGGGAGGAGGATATTTAGAAGATCGCTTTCGAGAACTCGGTATGGGCACTTGAGTTTACGGTAATGCCGTTTGGGTTGACAAATGCCCCTGCTGCATTCATGGATTTGATGAATCGGGTTTTTCGGCCGTACTTGGATCGGTTCGTGATCGTGTTCATTGATGACATCTTGGTGTATTCGAAGACTTGGGAAGAACTTGCGCAGCACCTTAGAATTGTTCTTCAGACCCTTCGAGAACACCAGTTGTATGCGAAGAAGGAGAAGTGTGACTTCTGGCTGACAGAGGTAAAGTTCCTTGGCCATGTCATTTCTGGACAAGGAATTTCTCCTCGATCCTTCTAAGGTCGAGGCGTACTCACAAGTGGGAAAGGCCAAGAATGTGGTAGAGATTCAAGCTTTCTCGGACTCGCGAAGGTATTACCGGGCGTTTTGTAAAGGACTTCTCGGTATCATTTGCTCCGATGACTCGGGTTGACCAAGAAAGAAGTCGATTGAGTGGGATTTGAATGTGAACATGCCTTTCGGGAATTGAAGGTAAGGTTGACAAGTGCACGATTCCGACGATTCCTAATACCGAGGAGCCATACGAGGTGTACTCCGACGCCTCGGGGGTTGGGCTTGGTTGTGTCTTGATGCAAGGCGGACACGAGTAGCTTACGATCTCGCTAATCGAGACCGCATGAGCGGAATTACCCCACGCATGACTTGGAGTTAGCAGCGGTAATATTTGCTCAAGATATGGAGATGTTATCTACATGGAGCAAGATTCCGGTCTTTTCGATCATAAGAGTCTGAAGTACTTGTTTACTCGAAGATCTGAACCTCAGACCGGAGGAGATGGGTAGAGTACATGGAAGATTATGACTTCACCCTGCGTTATCATCCCGGAAAAGCTAATGTGGTACGATGCCCTTAGTAGGAAAACGTCGGGGACTCTTGGCGTCATTAGCTTTGGAGGATTGGAAGAGGACCGAAGTGGTAAGTGAGTATGATCTTCGGTACCATGAGGATTATAACCAGGCTGTGGTGTATAATCTGATTTCCACACCAGCTCTTGTGCAACAAGTCAAGCAGAATCAATGGCAGGATCCTCATCTTCAGGGAATCTGGACTCGAATCCAGAATGGAGAACAGTTGGAGGATTGGAGAATCCGAGAAGACGGTACGCTGTACTTTCGCGACTGCCTCGCTGTTCCTAAAGTGGGTGAGATCAAGAAAGCGATTCTGCATGAAGCTCACAAATCAAGGTACGCCATTCATCCGGGTAGTACCAAGATGTACCAGGACTTGAAGAGGCAGTACTGGTGGAGAGGCATGAAGAGAGATGTTCGTGAGTACGTCTCGGAATGCGTGACTTGCCTCCGAGTTAAAGCTGAGCACCAGAAGCCAGCGGGAGAGTTGCAACCTCTTCCTGTCCCTAAATGGAAATGGGAGCACATCACGATGGATTTTCTGATGGGACTGCCGAGAACCGAGTTGAGGCACGATGCCATCTGGGTGGTGGTTGACAGGTTGACGAAGTCTGCGCACTTCATACCGTTCCATGCGACCTATTCTCGGAAGGTTCTGTCAGAATTGTACCTGGAGCACATCGTGAGGTTACACGGGGTGCCACTGTCTATCACGTCTGATCGTGACAGTAATTTATTTAATCCAGAAGTGTGTATGGGTGCATTTCTGGACTGTTATATTTTACACGTCATTTTCTTTTCATTTTCCTTTTTCTTTTCTTTTCCCTTTTTCTTTTCTTTTCTTTCCTTTTCTTTTCTCCCGTGCGTGTCTCTTCCTCTCTCTCTCCTTCACTCTCCCGCTCACTCACTCTCTCTTTCTCTCTCTCATTTCGGTCCCAAATCGAACGGGTTTTGAGCCAAAGAGTGATTTCAAAGAGTTTTCAACATCAAGAGAAGGATTCAAGGTAAGATTCTTGAAAAAACCTCTCTTGGATTTCAAGTTTTTCGGATTCAAAACTTATTTTTGGTTCAAAACGGATTTTGATGGATTTGGAGTGAAACTAGGGTAGAAATTGGAGATCTTGGGTTCTTTGGACTTGTTTTAGGACCTAGAACCCGGATCTAGTGGTTGTCCTTGAGATTTTGTGAATTGGGACTGGATTTGCAGGTTTTGGACTGATTTCCAAGCGCGAATGGAGATGTCCACGGTCGACCGCATCGGTCGACCGGACTTTGTTGAGGCCACCGGCCGACGGACGATCGGACCGAGTGCACACCACCGGCCGACCGGTGGTGATGCACTCCTCTGTCTCCGGTCGACCCGGTGTACACGGGGTTTGACCTGTTTGGCCTGAAATTGTCGTTTTGACCCTGTTTTCGGGAGAACCCAAATTAGCTTCATTTGGGGACTTGGGATGAAAGGATTAGTATCCTTAACCCTGATTTGATATTTAAAACCCTTGGAATGAAATTTGAACATGAAAATTGATTAGGGCACACTAATTGGAAAATCTTGGAATGTGATTGAGATTTGGATTACTTTAGGACCGAGGATTGATCCTAAAGTGTTATCTTGTATCGATGCTCATTTGTGGATTCGGGGATGAAGGGGCTTGAGGAGGCGGAAGCGGGAAAAGGGCAACGCTAGTCCCAGGTTTGATTGTGCGAGGTAGGATTTCTATCCCTTTTCCTTGTGAGCCTGCTTTCAAAAAGGATTTTGGCCTTGAAAATGTTTTAAAGAAAGGGATTGGTTTGTGAAAGAAAAAAATGTTTTAAAAACCATGGCTTATTAGTTTATGGAATTCCTTGGCTTGTCCTGTCCTTGGAATCCATAGCTTGTCAGTCATGGAACCTCATGGCTTGTTCAGTCATGGGGCCCGTGGCTTGAGTAGTTCGTGGGGTCATATGAACAATTTCATAATGTTAAACGGATGATTTCTTAAGATAAGAGATCTTGTGAACTGGTAATAGAGTCTATTGCTGTAAGCCTAGATAGGATGCGGAGAGTGCATCCTCAGGGGCAGAACCCGAAACCGGTCCGGTAGGCGAGGCACTTGGTGAGGTGAGTAATTTGTACTAATTACTTACTGAAGCCTGTAATATGGTTAGTTCCTGTTATATTCCTTTGTGAAAAAGGATGTGAGGCTCCGGCTGTTCCGTCGGGACTGAATGTCTTACTTTATTCATTTACGTGCGTATTTATTTATTCATTTATTTAAATTATTTCAAATTACATCCTACTGGGCCTTTCGCTCATGTTTCAATGTTTTAAATGTAAACCCCTCCCAGGAGACTCGAGGAGCGGTGCAGTGTAGCTGAGGATCGCTACTCTTGGATCAAGTGAGGATTGTGATATCCTCTAGAGCAAATGTAAGGAATTGAGGAAATTTCTGTAAACTTATTAACATTTGGATTTACTAGACTGTGGATGATGTCTGTTGTAATTGTTTATTTACATGAACATGTATGTATGATACTGTATGTCCTGTGGGGTGGAGCCCTGTGTGTCAGAGGCTCCTGGATTATGTAGATTATTTATATTTTAATGTAGCTAAGTGTCGGACCCGGTTGGGGATCTGCTTTATTAATCCCTAATTGAGCTCCACGTCACCCACCCCGTTTGGGGCGTGACAAATATATTCAAAACAATTTTGAATTCATCACATATTCATGCAAGATGCCAATATCAACACATATCATACAATCCAATCGCATAAACATAAATCATGCATGATCAAAAACCTAGTCTCTGATACCAATTATAGGATCACGTTGTGATTTTTAAGTGAAAAAATCATTTAAACAACAACAAACTTGTGGGTAGAAATTTCAAAAAATTTGACATATCTTTTAATTCTGAATTAAACACAAATCACAACGATAGATTCATGCATGATATGTTTATCGACAAAAGAATAAAATGACAATCATACCTTTAAGACAATTGGATCAAATATGGCCGCAAGGATCTTGTCTCACTATCTCACATTCCGAGATGGAGAATTGCCGTGAAACAAGACCATTGATTTATGAACACGAACACACCAACAACCACACATTGATTCAAGACTATGACTCTAAGTGTTTAGGAGAAGAGAGTGGGCTCTTTTTCAAAAACCTAAGGAAACAAATTTTCCTTCTATTTTCAATAACAAATCCGGCCACCCTAGAGGAGAGCATATGAGTGAGATATTTTTTCTTAGCCACCCTAGGGTTTTTAATAATATCTCTTTATAGGAAGAAATTTGAAAACTTAACCCTAGATGGGATTTCTGAATTTTTCCTTCATTTTTTTTTTGAGCAAAATCTCAATTCCCACTTGCCAAGGGATTTCTAAATTTTTTCCAAAAATAAAATCAACTCTCTCCCTCCTTTAGTTGCCAAATAAAATCATGTTCAAATTTTATTTTGAATTTTAAATTAATCATCATTAATTTCAAAATTCAAATTCATTGCTTTTATTTTTCAATTATCAAATAAATGAAAAATAACATAATGAATTTATTTAAACATAATTATGTAATAAAAACATCAGTTTCAATTCTCCAATTTATTAGAGCTAGCCTTGAGACCGAATGGAATTCCAATACTCGACTAATTTATCCCGATAAGTTATCGACGTATTTAATTCCGACGTCATACGACTCCACTAAAGGTTCGATGCCGACTAATCTCTCGATTCATATGTGCTATTTTTTTATGGTGTTAATACAATTTATCACATGGTCCACAGAATAAATGCATTATTATCCTTCGTAAATATCAGTGACTAGAATAGTATAGAAAATTACCGTTTTACCATTCCAGTCATTATTTCCTCAACTCCTTTATATAATTGTAAATAAGAAAGACATATGTTCGTAAGATGTCTCGTACATGTCACGATGTCTTAATCAATGAATACCATCATTGAATACCAGGCCTGGTTTATTTATTCACACACCCATCAATAAAGCATGAGGTGATATTATCGCTTACGAATTTCATATCTCTGAATCACACAACTCCAAATCAATTATGTCATGATCCCAATAGCCGAGATGTTGTTCAAAAAACTATGAACTAATCTCATTGGTGAATCAAAGACCATGAGAAATTAAGTCGAGTTACGTATTCACTTCAGGATTGAGATAATTACGCAAATATACTTAAGTTGTAATAATTAGGTTTAGAGCTCTGTAAATGGTTTTTGCTCTAACCTAATTAGTTACGCAGTTTATTCAACATGTTGTGAACACGTCTAGATCAAGCACAGAGTCCAACTCCCATGCCCCGAGACCAGCATCACATGGTTCGATCTAGCAATCATAATCGGATTCGATTGCCCAATCGATCCTAAGACTGCGAATATCAATTTTTAAACTATATTAGAAGAGCTTGTCTGGCAAGGATTCCCTGACTCTTCTTTCATTGATAACAGTATATGGACTAAGCAATATTACTAACACTCTTGAATATGAATCAAAACATAACTTTATTTTATTTATAAACGTCAGCAAAATAATGATGTCCGATATTTGCCATTTCATAAATAACAAATTACACCCTACTTTATGGACACATTTCCAACATCAGAAGCAAAAGTTAGATAAGTAATTTCCTAATTTCTTGATGTGTTTAAGAAATTACATATTAACATTCCATTTGCAGATGCTCTGGAACAAATGCCCAACTACGTGAAGTTTATGAAGGAAATCCTTTCCAACAAAAGAAAACTGGAGGAGTATGAGATAGTGGCACTTACTGAAGAGTGCAGTGTTGTATTACAAAAGAAGCTGCCACCTAAGCTAAAAGACGCCGGGAGTTTCACTATACTGTGCAACATCGAAAACTCATTCTTTGACAAGCCCTATGTGATCTGGGGGCTAGCATCAACTTAATGCCTCTATCCATTTATCGAAGGTTAGGTTTGGGGGAAGCAAAACTGACAAAATTTTCTCTACAATTAGCAGATAGGTCAATCAAGTATGCAAGGGGAATTATTAAGGATGTTTTAGTAAAAGTGGACAAGTTCATCTTCCCAGCTGATTTCATTGTTCTTGATATGGAGGAAGACCAAGAAATCCCAATTATTCTTGGTAGGCCATTCTTAGCCACTGGGAGAACTCTTATTGATGTGCAAAAAGGGCAACTTATCCTAAGATTTCAAGAAGAACATGTAGCTTTTAATGCTTTAAAGGCGATGAAGTACCCAGATGATGCAGAAAGTTGCTTGAAGGTGGACATTGTCGATGATTGTGTTAAGAAAGTTTTTCAAGTTAACTACCCCGTCAAGCCACTTGAAGCTTGTCTTGTTGGATCTATTGACATCAATAATCTGGAGATTGAGGAATGCATTAATTGTTTGGAAGCTCACCACCAGTTTTCTTCAAGAAGCCATTTGAAGAGCTTGGAAAAGGTAATCCTAGACCTTTACCATCTATTGAGAAGCAACCTATCCTAGATCTTAAACCATTGCCTTCACATCTGAGGTATGCTTTCTTAGGAGAATCCTCTACTCTTCCTGTTATTATTTCTGCCATTTTAAATGAAGAACAGGAGCATAAACTCTTAAGGGTGCTGAAAGAGTACAAAATTGTATTGGAGTGGTCTATAGCTGACATTAAGGGAATTAGCCCATCCATTTGTACGCATAAAATCTTGATGGAGGAAAGCTATAGACCATCCATTGAACACCAATGCAGGTTGAACCCGAACATGAAGGAGGTGGTGAGAGCAGAAGTACTGAAGCTTTTAGATGCAGGTATCATCTACCTTATTTCTGATAGCCCATGGCTTAGTCCTGTATAGGTTGTTCCCAAGAAAGGAGGGATGACAGTCGTTGAAAATGAGAATAATGAGTTAATCCCAACAAGAATACTTACCAGATAGAGGGTGTGTATCAACTACAGGTTGCTCAACAAGGCCACTAGAAAGGATCATTTTCCTTTACCCTTCATTGATCAGATGTTAGACAGGTTAACTGGCCATGCTTATTACTATTTCTCGATGGGTATTCCAGTTATAATCAAATTGCCATGGCACCAAAAGATCAAGAAAAGACAACCTTTACATGCCCATATGGTACTTTTGCCTTCCGACGGATGCCTTTCGGCCTTTGCAATGCGCCGGCGACTTTCCAATGGTGTATGATGGCAATTTTCTCTGATATAGTAGAGCGCTTTAATGAGGTATTTATGGATGACTTCTTAGTTTTTGGATCTTCTTTTGATTCTTGTTTGGCCAATCTTGCTCTTGTGTTAAAACGATGTGAAGAGACCAATTTAATCCTAAATTGGGAGAAGTGTTGCAAGAAGGTATTGTTCTTTGCCACCAGGTATCTGCTAAGGGAATTGAAGTTGATCGGGCTAAGATTGAGACTATTGAGAAGCTACCGCCACCTACATCAACTAAAGGTGTGAGAAGTTTTCTAGGCCAGGCCGGGTTTTATCGCCGCTTCATCAAGGACTTTTTAGAGATTACAAAGCCACTTTTCAACCTTCTTATGAAGGATGTTCCTTTTAAGTTCAATGAGGAATGCCTTAAAGCCTTTCGAGTACTAAAAACTTCTTTAGTGTCGGCTCCTATAGTTGTAGCACCGGATTGGGAATTACCATTTGAGTTAATGTGCGATGCAAGTGATTATACGGTTGGAGCAGTTTTGGGGCAGCCCAAGGAGAGAGTTTTTCATACCATATACTATGCTAGCCGCACCTTAAATGATTCCCAATTGAACTATGCCACTACCAAAAAAGAGCTATTAGCTGTTGTCTTTGCCTTTGATAAATTCTGGTCATATCTCATTGGCACCAAAGTTATTGTGTTTACTGACCATTCCGCCATCAAATACTTGATTGAGAAGAAAGATGCTAAGCCACAACTCATCCGGTGGGTTCTTCTTCTACAAGAATTTGACTTGGAAATTCGAGACAAGAAAGGGACCGAGAATCTTGTGGTTGATCATTTATCCCGATTAGATTATGCTAAAGAGAAAGATGAGGTGGAGTCTCCTTTTAACGAAACCTTTCTGGAAGAGCAACTTTTCTCTATTGTCACCAGTAAGCTTCCTTGGTTCATAGACTTTGTAAATTATTTAGCAAGCAATGTCTTTCCACCGATCAAACACGCCAACAAAAGAAGAAATTTCTTTCCAATATCAAGCCTTATTATTGGGAGGACCCTTACTTGTATAAGCATTGTGTGGATCAAATCATTAGACGATGTGTTCTGGAAGAAGAAATGGCGAGCATACTCCATCATTGTCATTCCTCCAATTATGGCGGTCATTTTGGGGCAAATAGGACGGCAGCAAAGATAATACAATCAGGTTTATTTTGGCCAGCATTGTTCAAAGATGCTCAAGCTTATGTTATGGCATGTGATTGATGCCAACGGACCGGAAACATCTCTTGCCGACATGAGATGCCGCTCAATAACATTTTGGAGGTTGAGTTATTCGATGTGTGGGGTATTGATTTCATGGGACCATTTCCCCCATCATACAACAATCTATACATTCTTGTGGCAGTTCACTATGTTTCCAAATGGGTTGAAGCAGTATCTCTACCAACAAATGATTCCAAGGTGGTGATGAACTATCTACGAAAGAATATTTTCACCCGCTTTGGAACTCCGAGGGCAATCATTAATGATGAAGGTAAGCATTTTTGCAACACACAACTTGAAGCTCTTTTGGCTATGTATGGAATCACTTATAAAGTTGTGACGGTGTACCACCCTCAAACAAGTGGTCAAGTTGAAATCTCCAATCAGGAATTGAAGTGGATTTTGGAAAAAAACGGTAAGTAGTTCATGAAAGGATTGGTCTAGGAAGCTCGATGACGCGCTTTGGGCCTACCGCATAGCTTTTAAGACACCGATCGTCATGTCACCCTACCGGTTGGTGTTTGGAAAGGCATGTCATTTGCCAGTAGAGTTGGAACATAAGGCGTTTTAGGCAATTAAAAAGCTTAATTTTGATCTACAAGCCGCTGGTGAAAAGAGACTGCTGCAGCTAAATGAGATGGATGAATTCTGTGAAGGAGCTTATGAAAATGCCAAGTTGTATAAATAGCACACCAAAAAGTGACATGACAAGCACATCATCCAGTGAGAGTTCCTTCCGGGCCAAAAGGTGTTATTGTTTAATTCGCACTTGCGGCTCTTTCCGGGAAAACTTTGTTCATGGTGGAGCAGACCTTCACAGTGGTACAAGTCTTTCCTCACAGAGCTGTTGAAGTTCAAGATGCAGAGAGAAGATTCAAAGTGAATGGGCAACGACTTAAGGCATATATTGAGGGTGGAATGGATTTTTCAAAATATTCCATCACCCTCTCTGATCCGAGTTGAAGATTTTTGAGACAGTCAGGCTGAAGACTATAAAATAAGCGCTTTCAGGAAGCAACCTTGGTTTTATTTTTCCAGTAAAAAAAATAGAGAGAGAGAGAGAGAGAGCACTTTCAGGTACGGTGCTGGGTCATCTCACACTCCCACCACATATCCCTTCCAAACGACACTTCTAAGCACAATATTAGCCCCATTTCTACACTTTTGAAGACTTCACGTAAGTGCCTCTCTTTAACCATTTGCAACTTTGGAAAAATTAGTGAGAAAAGTTTCTTGAAGATTGTGATGTTGAATGATTACTAAAATAAATTGGTGAGAATTTTGTCTCGTGTTGTTACATTGTGTGCAAAGTTGGTTTTGATATTGTGGAAGATGAATTTGAGGTTATTGTTAGTGCTTGCTTAAAGTGGGGAGTGATTATGGTAGTTGGAGTTTCGTTGCTCTTTTGAAGAAAACTGTGCATGCCAAGTGTTTGTGGAACTGCCTAGTTGACCTTTTGTTGTGAGCAGTGCAAATTTTAATTCATGAGTGGTCATCCTTGGAGTTAGCGGAGATTCCGGGTTGTGCTTTGGTAGTTCAGTAATAAGCATTAGGTATTTTCCTCATATCGACATGCCACCACGAAAAGCAAAGTCCACATCCATGTCATCATCAAGCAACAAAGTATTTGTCAGTAAGGAAGCTGCAAAGCGTTACACCACCAGTCTTGCCTTGAAGAATCTTATTCCCGAGCGGGGTTTTCAGCTCCATGGTGGATCAATCCATGATGAAATTGAAACAAGAGGATGGCAAGAATTTACCACACAACCGGAAGCGGCAGTTATACCACTTGTTTAGGAATTTTATACAAATACACATGAGCGTAAAGGATTTTCTGTGTGTGTTCGAGGAAAAGCGATATCCTTTGATCGCTCTACTATAAACAAGTTTTACAAGCTCCCGAACATTGAGGATGTGGCTACTCTTTGTATGCTAGTGAGCATTTTGATCATGAGGAAGTCATAAGGGAGTTGGTGAGGCCTGGCACTAAATGGAAAATGACAACAAGGGAGGAACCGGTCAACTTTTCAGTGAGCACGCTATCTCGAGTGGGAAAAGCATGGAATTACTTCTTTTTCTCAAAATTGATGCCAAGTACTCAATTTTATGAGATCAAAAAGGACCGGGTTGTCCTTTTGTTTTCCATTCTTACAAGGTGCTCTATCAATGTCAGTAGCATTATCCAACAATTAATTCTAAAGACTATATGGGGAACAACAACTACCAAAGCCAGCCATTATAGTGCGCACAATTATCCATTACAAAAGCTGGGAGGACAACCAAGAGGAAAAAGTTGTTCCAGACCCTGCACATGCTAGTTCCTCAAGACCACCCCATCGGGCCCGTCCCACTACTTTGAACATTAAAGAAGGGTAGCTCATTTGGAGTAGGCAGAACGGACCCGCATTCAGGAAATCCAATAGCTTCACCGAGAGTTTCATCACTATGCTTCCTGGCAGGTGGAGGCCACAGCTGCACTGGCTCAGATGCTTGGCCAATACACAGGAGCACCGGATCCATCGCTACCTCCAACACCCGTCTTTCCACCGTATCCGCCACCAGTTACAGCAAAAGATGAAGATGATGATGGCGAGGGCATCTGACTTAGCCCTCACCCAGGTAAGTCCTCATATCTTAATTTCTATTTTACCATTGAGGACAATGTTTGGTTTAAGTTTGGGGAATGTTTTAATTATCCTTCCTAAAAAAACAGAGAAAATTGACGGTCAGGCTTAACAACACCATGGCCTATGATGAGGTTGGTTTTGCTTTCTACTAGTTCTTGATGAATTGATAAATATTGTGGTTTGTGTGTGTGCTTGATGCTTTTGTTGATGATTGCCTTGCCTAAATTCCTTGACATTTTGAGCACTAGCCTTGAACAGTTGATTGCGTTGCTTTCTTAGAGAAAGTTTATGTGATTTATGATTCATATGATCTTATAAGAATTCTAGAGCTTGTTCAATTGTTACTCGAGGCGAAATCCTAGACTACATTACATTGAGGATATGATTTATGCCATTTTTCGACGTTCAAGCCTTTCTAGCCAACCTATGCATAATATACCCTTCATTCACCACTTTATGCTTATATTAACCGTTTCTTTGTTACCCACGTTTTAACCTTAGCCTGAAATAATATCTCTTGTTCTACCTTTTCACTCATATGCATGTGGACATTCTAGATAACTATTAAAGAGCTATTTGATTTTGGGGAGGATGGGAGGAGCTTGGAATTGTATTCCTTCATTTCAACAAAAAAAAAAAAAGGAATATATATGTATAGGTATCACATCTCTTGTTCACGTATGTCAAAGAATAAATTTGAGGGCGTGGTATTCAAAAAACAAAAAAAAATAAAAAAAAAAACAAAAAACAAAAAAAAAAGTGGTTGACAATGGGAAGTGAAAGCAAGTTTGAGGGTTTTTCGTTGATATTGGAAAAAACTCTTGAAAATAGAATGCTTATGTGTGTTTGGGTGATTTGAGCCATGTTTATATCCTATATCCTACCTTTAAACCCGAGCTACACATTACAAGCCAAGTTAAGTCCTAATGATCCTTTTTGTTTTGTTTGGTCTACATTAGTAGAGAGTACTGAGGAAAGCAAGCATATCGAGTTCTAACTATCCTTAATCTAAGAGATCTAAATTTTAATTAACTTGGTTGCATAAACTGATCTGGGTGCAAGTAGTTGACTGTGATAGGCTATACACATACACACTCAAGGAATCTAAGGTAAGGTGAAAGTTGATATTTGGGTTGAAATTCTACACAATCACAAATTTTTGATATTTTTCTTGAGCTATTATTGTGTGAAATCTCTGAGGCCGATTTGGTAAATCAAAGCAAACCGTCACTCTTCTTTTGGAATTTCATTTTCATTAAGTTTAGGCTTCTTTATTTTCTTTTGCTCGAGGACTAGCAAAATCTTAAGTTTGGGGGAATTTGATGAGTTGAATTTGTGTTTACATTTACGTTTTCCTGACTCATTATTTTGTGAGGTTTTTAGGTGTTTTTAGGAGTTATTTATGTGTTTTCAATTTACTTTGTAGGTTTGTTTCAGTTGGAATCCATTGGTGATTTTTGGGAATTTTTGGAGCAAAATTGAAGAACTGGCGCTAAGGCTTTGTAAAGGGGCACCTAGGCTTTGAAGATAGAGGAAAAACAAGTTTTCTAGTACAACAAACCTAAGAGTAAAGCACCTAGGAGCCATAAAGTGCAGCCATGGCACCAAAAACAAGTTTTCTAGTACTACAAACCCGAGAGCAAAGCGTCTAGGCACCATAAAGTGGAGCCATGGCACCCGAGAGCAAAGCGCCAAGGCGCCATAAAGTGGAGCCATGGCACTACGGAGAAGAAAATCGTAAATTTACCGAGTAGCGCCATGGCGCCCAAGGACAGAGCCATGGCGCCACTTTGAATTTCTAAAGGCTTTGTTATGGCGCCGCGGCGCCATTGAAGCAGAGCCACGGTGCCAGTTTAGGATTTTCATGTTTTAATCTTTAAATAATTACCAAAAGTGTCATTACGACCCCAAACCTATAAATAGTAATTTTTAGACTCAATTAGGTTATGCTGGGACTTAGAAAAGAGAAAGGAGAACTTCTCTACTGCATAGTAGAAGACGAATCAACCAGGAACGGAATTCTGCTTCAATTGATCAAAATAGTTTCTCCTTCTTCTCTTCTCATGTATAAGAATATTGTTAAGATGTTTTCTCTTTTCATTATGTTCTAAGTTTCCTATTCTAGGGCTACGATGTAGCCGGATCATGATGTTTTGAATTATGTTATTATATCAATCGAAGAATTATTTGTCCTAGTTGAGTTTTCATCACTGTTCTTAATGCTTCTAATTAATTGGTCGCTAATTGGATGATTAGTTAATTCATAATGAAACCAGAAGGAGATTTATGTTTTTCAATCATTGTGTTGAATTCCATTGATTGCATGTAAGATAGGGATATACTTGCATGGTTGGTGTGGTTGCTACATGGAAATCCATAAAACTTAATGACTCTTTAATTGTTTGAAATTCACATAGGAATATAGTGAGTTAGCAATTAAGGGTATTTTTGATGTAACTCGGAATGGAGTATCGATTAATTTAGGGATTTTTGACTGTCAATTAAGACGAATAATTTAAGATTGATTAGATAGATAATTCAAGGCAGAATGGTTTGGTGAAATCAGAAACCCTAGAGCTTGTTAATATTGAATTTTGATAATCACTTAAATTGTTAATTAGATTGTTTAGTTTTATTTATATAAAAATTCTCACTTGCTTGTTTCGTTCAAATAAAGTTAGTATTGATACAATTTTGGTAATTAATATTATTCAGTCCTCGTGGGACGATACTCGTTTCTACGAACTTTACTACTTGATACGATAACGTGCACTTGCGTTTGTGAAAATTCATAACAAAGAACACAAATGTTTGGGCATGAAAAACATCAAATAACATCAAATATTCATAGCATAATCGTAGCAAGGTTACATCAAGTCCCCTAGCATAAAAATCTAGCAACCCATCAATGTAAACTCAAACCTATTAAAAATTAAACAAAACTAAAAGTACATGATGAATCTGTTGGAAATGTGTCCATAAAGTGGGATGTAATTTGTTATTTATGAAATGACAAATGTCAGACATTATTGTTTTTGCTGATTTTATAAAATGAAATAAAGTTATGTTTTGACACATACTTAAGAGTGTTAGTGATATTGCTTAATCCATAGACTGTTACCAACGAAAGAAGAGTCAGGGGAACCCTGCCGGACAAACTCTTCTGATACAGTTTAAAATAGATATTCGCAGTCTTAGGACTGATAGGGCAATCGAATCCGATTATGACTGTTAGATCGAACCATGTGATGCTGGTCTCGAGGCATGGGAGTTGGACTCTGTGGTTGATCTAGACATGCTCGCAACATGTTGAATAGACCATGTGACTGATTAGATTAGAGTAAAAACCGTTTACAGAACTCTAAACCTAATTATCACAACTTAAGTATATTTGTGTAATTATCTTAATCCTGAAGTGAATACATAGCTCAACTTAATATCTCATCATCTTTGATTCACCAATGAGATTAGTTCACAGTTTTTGAACGACATCTCGGTCATTGGGATCATGACATTATTGAGTTGGAGTTATGTGATTCACAGATATGGAATTCGTAAGAAATAATATCACCTCATGCTTTATTGTTGGGTGTGTGAATAAATAAACCAGGCCTGGTATTCAATGATGATATTCATTGATTAAGACATCGTGACATGTGCGAGACATCTTACGAACATGTGTCTTTCTTATTCACAGTCATATAAAGGAGTTGAGGAAATAGTGATTGGAATGGTAAAACGGTAATATTATATACCATTCTGATCACTGATATTTACGAAGGATAATAATGCCTTTACACTGTGGACCGTGTGATAAATTGTATCAACACCATTAGAAAAAATAGCGCACATGAATCGAGAGATTATTCGGCATCAAACTTTTAGTGGAGTTGTGCGATGTCGGAATTAAATATGTCAATAACTTATCGGGATAAGTTAGTCGAATATTGTAATTCCATAGCTTTGTTCATGTGGGTCCATTCGGTCTCAAGGCTAGCTCTGATAAATGGGAAAATAGAAACTGATGTTTTGTTATATAATTATGTTTAAAATTCATTATGTTATTTTTCATTTATTTGATAATTGAAAAATAAAAGGAATGAATTTTGAATTTCAAAATTAATAGAGATTAATTTAAAATTCAAAATAAAATTTAAACATGATTTTATTTGGCAACTAAAGGAAAGAGAAAGTTGATATATTATTTTGGGAAAATTCAGAAATCCCTTGCCATAAGAGGATTTCGAATTTTGCTCCAAAATGGGAAGGAAAATTCAGAAATCCCTAGCCATGTAGGGATTTTCGGATTTTAATCTAAGGGTGAAGGGGAAATTTGAAAATCCCATCTAGGGTTTGAGTTTTTGAATTTCCTCCTATATAAGGATATTTATTGAAAACCCTAACAATGAGTTTTTGAGAAAAAATATATCACACACTTTTCTCTCCTAGGGTGGCCGGATTTTAGAGACAAAATAGAAGGAAAATTGTTTCCTTAGGTTTTTGAAAAAGAGCCCACTCTCTTATCCCAAATACCATAGAGTCATAGCCTTGAATCAACGAGTGGTTTTTGGTGTGATCGTGCCGATAAATCAACGATCTTGTTTCACGGCAATTCTCCATCTCGGAACGTGAGATAGTGAGACAAGATCCTTGCGGTCATTTATTTCAATCGTCACAAAGGTATGTGTATTATTCTAATCCTTTGTCTCTAAACATATATCATGCATGTATCTATCGTTGTGGTTTACGTTTAATTTGGAATTGAATGGGTATGATAAAATTTTTGAAATTCCGCCTACAATGTTGTTGTTGTTCAAATGATTTTTCATCTATAAATCACAACAAGATCCTACAGAATCCACAAAAATAGAGAAAATACTAGGTTTAAGAACAAGAGAAGGAAAGAGGAAGAAAAATAAAACTCGGTGTCGTGTAGCTTCCAATCCCCAAGAGCTTTCTCCTCTGAGAGCTTCCTCCAAAAACTATGGTTTTTCTTTTGTCTTCTGTGTTGTTTGCTCTCCCCAACCCTCCCTTCCTCTTTTTCTCGGGTTTAGCATTTTTTACGACAGAAAGAATGCGCAGCGCGAGGAACGTGAGAGGAGAGTGTGCAGGTTGTCAGGGCGCGAGTGCGCGCTAGCATGTGGGGTGCGCGCTGGTGTATGGGGCACATGCGAGCGTGTGCCTGGAATCACGCAGGCACGCGCTGATGTGTGTGGGGCGCACGCGGGTGCGCGCTGGTGTGTGGGGCGCGTAAGGGCACATAGCTTCGGACGGTACAAGCGCACGCCCCATTCTGACTTGGCTTCACTGATGTGGGCGCACGGGCTCTTTTTGATGTTTTCTTGATTTTCATCTCCTTTTCTTCCAAGTGATCCAATTTTTCTTTGTTTACCTGAATTACGCACAAACATATTAAAACAACCTAAAACCTTGAAAATATTACAAATTATCCAATTTCAGGACATTAAATATGTGAGTTAAAACTCACTTATCACTTTGCCTGGAGGGGTTTAATACATTTAAAACAAGAAAAGTGAGCAGAAAGCCCAGTAGGATATAATTTTATAAACCATTGTAAATAAAGGTACTTACGGTCTGAAGACATACACTTAGAACCGATCATCCTTTTTAGAAAAAGGAAATACTCACATAGTAGTACTAAAATATCTGTATAATGAAAATATGTAGAGCCATAACACCACCGAGCAAGATGTAAACTGTACAGGTTTCTGGACCTATCCCCAAGGATACTATTCTGATATCCCGATTTCTATGGCCACCATGCATTTTATCTTTTCTTAAAATAATTCATTTTAAGAAATGATACTCTTTAAAATCTCATTTCAAAAATCATTGGAACCTGAATAGCATTATTCATGTTATTTCCTTTAAAATCATTTTTCTTTAAAAATGTTTTATTCCAAAACATTTTCACTGGCCAAAATCATTTAAAGTAAGGCTAACGAGGATATGGGCAAGAATATCCTACCTCTCAGATATCAAACCTGTGGCTATCTTCACATAGCCCTACGTCTGCTAGCCTTTGAAGCGCCAATTCTAATCGTGCCGCTAACTTCGTCATCAAAACCAACGATTTAGAGTTTAATCTTTTCCACTAAACATTCTTGTTTAATTATATACAATTTTATCATATTAGTGTGCCTTAACTTAAAACCAGGTTTCTAAACAATTCTTAATTCAAATCATGATTCTTTGGGAGTTGAGATTTGTTCTGAAAAATCGAATGGGAACAAGGATTAATGTCGCTAATCCACTCATTTTGAGTTCTCAAATGAAGTTAGACCGGTTCTACATCGACTTTCTGGGTCAAAACAGGGCTTTTGAGCTGTTTGATGTTAGACCTTGTGTGAACCGATCGACGGTGACAGAGGAGTGTAACTCCACCGGTCGGCCGGTGAAGTGACGACCGGTAGATCAGACCGGTCGACTGGTGGGGAAACTCTAGGGCCAAAAATGGTCGATCTGCGAAATCCTGCAATTTCGAGTTCGATTTCAACATTTTCTCAAGAGAAATTTGTAAATCCAGGGTCTAATCAACAAATAGGGTTCAAAGAATCAAAACCCCCTAAATTTCATCAAAGTTTTATCAAAATCCATTCGAGAACAAATTTAAACCAAAAAATAGCAAACTCGACTAAAACTAGTTCCACACGGCAAGATCTAAAAATTTAAAGTGAGATTCAAAGAGTTTTTACCTCGATCTAGGCTTCGATGTTGAAAACTTCTTAGAAATCTCCATTTTTGGTTCAAATCCGGCCCAAAATCCGCTTGAAGAGAGAGGAGACTTTGAGAGAGAGGGAGAGAAAGATGAATGAGAGGAAGGGAGAGAGAAAGATGAACACAAGAAGGGGAGAGAGAGAGAGAGAGAGAGCTCAGTGGGAGGGAAATAGAGGGAGAGAGAGAGAGAGAGAGAGAGAGAGAGAGAGAGAAAGATAGAGATAGAGAGAGAGATAGAGAGAGAGAGAGAGAGAGAGAGACGAGATAGAGAGAGAGGTGGAGAATGAGAGGGTAGTGAGGGAAAGAGAGAGGGAAGTAAGGAAAAGAAAAAAAAAACAAGCAGAAAATGGGGAAAAATAATAAGGAAAGACAAATGAAATCGTATCAAGAACAAATGAAGATTTATGACAATCAGGTAAAGATGTTAGAGTTGGTGTCTAGATTGCAGCCCAACATCCAATTACCCACGATTGCTCGTCTAGAACCAGTTAACCTAGACGCTCCTCTGCCTCCTTCAGATGATGACATCCTGATGATGACGCTGTTGGCGATGCTGCAAACCTAGAGGAATAGTTTTGTATGATTTTTCACTTTATTTAGACTTTTATATTTTGTTGAACATTATATATGCACTTTATGTAGTATTCATAACATATTTTATAAATTTATTTAGATTTATTGTTTTTAATATTAATTTATATTTTACTTTTAATGTATCTTAATAAATTATATTTAGTATGTAATATAATAATGTTTAATTAAAATTATTAAAAATTAATTAATTGCCATTTTTAAAAAAATTGGAAAAAAAAATTATTTCCGTTTTTGCGACGACATCATTATACCTATCGTCGCAAAAAAAAATCGACTATTTGTGACGACCTTTTGCGACGACATTTTAACTTGTCGTCGCAAAAAATAAATGTCGTCGCAAATAATTTTATATCACGACAAATTAACCAACGGATTATTTGCGACGACAGTCGTCACAAAATATAAATGTCGTCGTAAATGTATTTGCGACGATACTCTGTCGTCGCAAATAACGTATTTGCAACTATTTTTTTGCGGCGACAAATTTGCGACGACGTGTCGTCACAAATACTATTATTTGCGACGGCATGTGGGTTTTTCACACTTTTTCTTGTAGTGAAATTAAAGTAAAAGGGGTGGAAGCATGGATTTTCACACACTTCCGGGGTGAAATTATAAATACTAAAAGTAAGTTTAAAAGTTCTTGATTAATTAAGAAAAATCAAATTTAGGCACACTAATAAACCACAATTAGCATAATTAAACATGCTTAATTCTTGAGGGCGCTACATTATTCAATCTAGCAACTAACCATCCATGATTTACTTTATTGGGCTTGTTCTATTAATAAGACCAAATTTGGCGTAGAGATTTAATAAAGGCATTCTAATTTCTAGAGCGTCGAATTTTGGAATTGAGCGGTATCGCTTGAACTAATGCGGGCATTGGACCTGTACATAATATTCATAATTCTATGTCTCTATTCCACATAATCTCATTATGCGTAATACACGTATTCAATATCTAGCCATATTAACAGTGCAGATAACATTGTTTCATTATAAATGAGAATGACTTGTATTTGTAATGTTTTAATTTAAGATTTTGATCTTTAATTAAATTCATTACGAACATTGTTTTGATTACTATCCTTAAATATTATTCTCTCGCATATAACACTTATATACACTATTTAAGGTCACATAAATAATCATAGAATTTTTATTGATATTCATAAAATATTTATTAATATATGTATAAAAAAATATTAAGTAAACTCTTTTATTAAAAAAATAATAAATATTATAATATATCTCATACTTTTTGGACACCATTCCTAATAGGATTGACGAAACTTGCCACTCTTCTAACAGCTTTGACCCGGAAGGATAAGAAATATGAATGGGCTGCTAAGTGTGAGAAAAGCTTTTAGGACTTGAAAAAGTAATGCTCACTACTGCTCCGATCGTCGTGATCCCAATTGATGAAGAGGAGTTTGATATCTAGAGCGACGCCTCGAAACAAGGATTAGGAGACGTCTCGAAACAAGGGTTAGGAGCTGTGCTAATGCAAAAAGGCAAGATAGTGGCTTATGTTTAACGACAGTTGAAGGAGCATGAGAAGAAGTACAACACTAATATGATCCTAAATTTATATTGTTGTTGTAAATCTGAATATTCTTTTGATTTTTGTTTCAGCTTTTTCTTTCTTTCTGTCCTTCTTTCTTTTTTTCTTTTTATAAACATGTTTTCTAATAGAGCCTAAAAAAAATTGGTTAGAATCCTCGGGAAAAACCTTAATTTTTAATAAATAATTTCCTTACAATAAAAAACAGAGAGAGAAGACATTTCAATAAAAAAAAAAAAAAAGAAAAAAGAAAGAGATGTAACATAAATAATAATAATAATAATAATAATAATAATAATAATAATAATAATAATAAAGAAATCCTGGGGAAACAGTTGCTTTTTTTTCCCTTCCGAAATTTATACTAACATTTAAATTATGCCAAGACTTTGTTTTATTAGGTGGAGAGTTTGTTTTATTAGTTGTGGAGGGCACTACAATTAACAAATAACCATACACCAAAAATTAAAGAAGAAAAATCGTGAAATACAGAGAAAAATAACAATTAAAAAGGTACAATATATATATATATATAAGTTTTTAATGGTTATATTCTTATTAAGAAATTTAATGACATTGTGCGCAATGACGGGGTCAGGGGCCAGGCGGTCATGACCCCTAACCTTTTTTTTTACTTTTTTTCATATAGCGGTTTTGTTGGTAGCCGAATCGAATTCTGATGCGGAAGCGTGGGGGAGAGGCGGATCGTGTATAACAAAAATTTTCATAAAACCTTTGAGATACTCTATAGATTATATTAATTTATGCACGAATAAATTAATATCATTAATTCATTTATTAAGAACTCAATTAGAAAAAATACCTGGAGGCCGACTCGGTTGATAACTTGAGTTCTTTGACCTCAAACAATCCTTGCTCCAAAGATTTTGTGTTTAGAAAACCATTGTCTTCCACGTCAATTCCTAGAATCCACGAAGACGTGTGTGTGGGCACACATGAGACAAAATAGGTCACAACAAACACTTGAATTTCCACAAACACCAACGCATGCACGATGTGGAATTTTTGGAGAAAAATTTTTTCCTTCCTCTCTACTTGGAGAATTTCGGCCAGCACTAACAATTAGGGCTGAAAAATTGTTTCAAAAATTGTTTTTTTACAATTTTCTATCATTCTCATATTTAAAGAGTAGAAGTCAAACTTCAAAAAGGAATCAAATCTCTATCTCTAAGACAAACTTTGTTAATTATCTCCTATTTGAATTTGGATCAAAAGCTCCTCTTATCCTTATCCATTATGGCCGGCCACCTTAGGGGGATTTTATCCATGTGTAGGCGCCAATATCAGATAGGGAAGGAAGAGAAAATCATCCTTTATCCTGTAGTCTAATTTTGACTCAAATTCAAATTCTAATTTAAGTCAAACTTAAATTAATTTGAATTCTAAATTGAACAACTTATCAAATAAGTTTAAATGGATAAATCTAGATGTGTTCAAATTCAAATTTAAATAATCACATTATTTAAATCATAATTAATTCTCAATTAATTATTTTCAAGTGTTTAATTTTAGAATTCCGTAATTTTAAAATTCCCACTTTGCCCTTTGTGTCTGACAGAATTACTAGAACGACGCGAGGACTAATGGACCTATAATCCCGAGCACCAATAAAATTAATAATCAATTAAACACTTTAATTAATTAATTAATTCTATTAATTCCAATAGCTACTCCACTATAAACTTAGAATTGCACTCTTGAAATTATAGATATAAATTACTTCTAAACTGTGAAGTGCCCATTCGATATAGTCATTGCATATAGATCAATCCTCCATAAATAATTCATAATTAGAGCCA
Source organism: Morus alba (assembly GCA_012066045.3). Classification (NCBI taxonomy): domain Eukaryota; kingdom Viridiplantae; phylum Streptophyta; class Magnoliopsida; order Rosales; family Moraceae; genus Morus; species Morus alba. The sequence goes on from CP050224.2 coordinate 19,730,742, forward strand.
GGAAAAATCCGTTAACCTCTCTAATTACTTCTTTATCCTTGAGTACCATTGATTCTCTAATGCACAGTGATTCATAACACACATTCATGAATCGGAGCTCCTATTGGTCCAAGTACCAAATCAACCCTCAAGAGAATTATTTATCTACTTCTTTCTCAAGAAGGAATGGATTCCATCTCGTATAATAACATTCCTAGCTACCTACTTCATCATGTCTCCAAAATATAAGGAATAGGATTCAGGATCTCAAAATCCGTAACGAGTAAATTAAAAGACACAAATCCATAAATAAGACTCGATTAGAATTTCTTTACTTAACAAAATTTATCAAAAATTCATATTGTGTCTATGTTTCTATTCCACATAATCTCATTATGCGTAATACACTTATTCAATATCTAGCCATATTAATAGTGCGGATAACACTGTTCCATTCTAAATGAAAATGAGTTGTATTACTAATGTTTTAATTTAAGATTTTGATCTTTAATTAAATTCATTACGAACATTGTTTTGATTACTATCCTTAAATATTATCCTCTCGCATATAACACTTATATACACTATTTAAGGTCACATAAATAATCATAGAATTTTCATTGATATTCATAAAATATTTATTAATATATGTATAAAAACTATTAAATAAACTCTTTTATTAAATAAATAATAAATATTATATTACATCTCGTACTTTTTGGATACCATTCCCAAGAGGATTCGTAAAACTTGCCACTCTTCTAACAACTTTGACCCGGAAGGATAAGAAATATGAATGGGCTGCTAAGTGTGAGAAACGCTTTTAGGACTTGAAAAAGTAATGCTCACTACTGCTCCAATCGTCATGATCCCAATTGATGAAGAGGAGTTTGATATCTAGAGCGACGCCTCAAAACAAGGATTAGGAGACGCCTCGAAACAAGGGTTAGGAGCTGTTCTAATGCGAAAAGGCAAGATAGTGGCTTATGTTTAACGATAGTTGAAGGAGCATGAGAAGAAGTACAACACTAATATGATCCTAAAATTTATATTGTTGTTGTAAATCTGAATATTCTTTTGATTTTTTTTTCAGCTTTTTCTTTCTTTCAGTCCTTCTTCCTTTTTTTCTTTTTATAAACATGTTTTCAAATAGAGCCTAAAAAAAATTGGTTAGAATCCTAGGGAAATTCCTTAATTTTTAATAAATAATTTCCTTACAACAAAAAAGAGAGAGAGAAAACATTTCAATAAAAAAAGAAAAAAGAAAGAGATGTAACATAAATAATAATAATAATAATAATAATAATAATAATAATAATAATAATAATAATAATAATAATATTGATATTAATATTAATATTAATATTAATATTAATATTAATAATAGTAATAATAATAATAATACTAATAAGTTACTTCTAAACTTTGAAGTGCCCATTTGATATAGTCACTGCATATAGATCAATCCTCCATAAATAATTCATAATTAGAGCCAGGAAAAATCCGTTAACCTCTCTAATTACTTCTTTATCCTTGAGTACCATTGATTCTCTAATGGACAGTGATTCATAAAACACATTCATGAATCGGAGCTCCTACTGGTCCAAGTACCGAATCAACCCTCAAGAGAATTATTTATCTACTTCTTTCTCAAGAAGGAATGGATTCCATCTCATATAATAACATTCCCAGCTACCTACTTCATCATGTCTCCGTACAGAGTAAATTAAAAGACACAAATCCATAAATAGGAGTTTGTTAAGAACTCAGGATTAAGATCATTCTGTATATGACCATCGGTAGACTCAATTAGAATTTTATACTTAACGGAAATTATTAGAAATTCATATTGTGTCTGTGTTTTTGTTCCAAATAATCTCATTATGCGAAATACACTCATTCAATATCTCACCATATTAACAGTGTGGATAACACCGTTCCATTCTAAATGGGAATGACATGTATTAATAATGTTTTAATTAAAGATCCCAAACTTTAATTAAATTCATTATGAACATTACTTTTGGATTATTATCCTTAAACACTATCCTCTCGTATATAACACTTATATACAATGTTTAAGGTCACATAAATAATCATGGAATTTTCATTGATATTCATAAAATATTCATAAATATATGCACATAAAATATTGAATAAACTCTTTTATTAAATAAATAATAAATATCATATTACATCTCATGCTTCTAGGACACTATTCCCAACAATCTCCCACTTGTCCTAAAGCAGGTCAAATATGTCTCCAAACTTGAAACTTTCTAGGTGTCTATGACTGATCTTTGTCTGGAACAACTTCCAGATCTGTTAAGATTTTTCTAGAGTCAGGTTGCTTTCTTTTGCTGCTTCACAAGCTTCTTCACATTAACTCTTAATGATAAAATTAGCAATCACACTTTGCCAACAACCTTTCTTGTCATGACTCCTTCACCTAGTGTGAACACAGACTTGGATGTTGACTCTCAAAATCCACGTATGAGTCATAGTCAAAGTCCAGGTATCCAGTGAAAGACAACAACTGTCATCGACTAAACTATCTTATAGTTTCTTTATTTTCCTTATATACTTAAGGATACACTACATGAGTGCTCAATGATCAAATCTTGAGTTCAACTGACAACAACTGACTACTCCCATTGAACATCATATATTCGGGCTTGTAAAGAATAAGAACATCTTCTTTTCTTTCATTTGAAACATCTTGGTTTTGATCAAATCCATAAGACTTAATAGCCTTATCAAACCTGATATTCCATGATCTAGAAGTTTCCTTCAATCCATAAATGGATCTCTACAATTTGTAGACTTTCTGCTCTAGGCCTTCTCTATGTAACCCTCTGACTAATCGATATAGATTGTTCCCTCAAGATAGCCATTCAGAAAAGCTGTCTTGACATCCATCTGCCATATCTCATATTCAAAATATGTTGTATGGATAAGAGTATTTGGATGGACTTAAGCATGGCATCGGTGAGAGAGTTTCCTCCTAGTTAACTCCCTCTTTGTGGGTGTAACCCTTAACCTCTAGCCATGCTTTATAAGTCTCTACTTTTCCATCCGCTTATCTCTTCTCTTGAAGATCCACTAGCATCCAATGGGTTTTACCCCTTCGGGTAGATCTACAAGTTGCCAGACTGAGTTGGAGTACATGGACTCCAGCTCGAGTTTCATAGATGCTTCCCACTTTTCCGTATCAAATCATCCATCGTAGCCTTACAGGTCAACGAATCCTCTTTATCATAATCAGCAGTGACAACATGTGTTTCCTCAGTATACCGGTTAGGTACCTTGCTTACCCTCCCACTACAATGAGGTGCCACTAGAGTTTGATTAGGAATCGTGGTCTTACTTCTTAGCATTCCAACAACTCTTGTCGGTTGTGGTCCAATCTTATTGGAAAGTAACTTTTTTAGAACTGCTTTGCTTCTGGGCTTGATAGCTATCATATAGTCATGCTCCAGAAATGTGGCATTTGTCGATACAAATACCTTTGATTCTTATGACTATATAAAATAATCATTCTTTTGTCCCCATTGCATATCCCACAAACATGCATATTTATGATCTTGGTTCCCAACTTCCCAGTCTATTGTTTCATCACATGAGCCGGACACCCCCATATGCGAATATGCTTCAAAACTGACTTTCAACCATTCCACAACTCTAGGGGTGTCTTTGGTACAGTCTTAGATGGTACTAGATTCAAAATATACGTGCTTCTTAGGGCATAACCCTAGAACGAAGCAGGAAGTGAAGAATAACTCAACATTGATCTTATCATGTCGAGCAAAGTCTAATTTCTCATTTTGGCTACACCATTCTGCTGTGGTGTACCGGGCATAGTCAATTGGGATACCACACCTTCTTCAATCAATAAATCCTAAAACTCTTAGTCCAGGTATTCATCCCCTCAATCTAATTGAAGTGTCTTCATTATTTTACCTAACTATTTTTCAACTTCTGCACGGAATTCTCTAAACTTTCTAAAGGTTTCAGATTTCCATTGCACTATGTAAACATAACCATATCTTGAATAATCATCAATAAAAATGATGAAATATTCGTAACCTCCATTGCACTATGTAAACATAACCATATCTTGAATAATCATCAATAAAAATGATGAAATATTCGTAACCTCCTTTGTCTGGGATGTTTAACAATCCACATACATCCGAATGTATTAGTTGAAGAGGTACTGTGGCTCTTTCCCCTTTTGACATGGAAGGCCCGTGGTCATTTTGCCTCCAAGACAAGATTCATAGGCTGGACGCTCACTAACTTTTAGTTCGCGTAAAGGACCATCATTTACTAGTAATTAAATCTTGTTTAGGCTAATGTGACCAAGTCTAAGATGCCACATATATGTGTTATTTATCGTGAGAGATCCTTTGCTCCTTATTCTTAGGTTCGGCAACTTTTGAACTTTTCAATATTTTGCAGTGAGCCAGGCATCGGTTTAAATAGTATAAACCATTTTCCAAATATCCAGAACATATATTGGAACCATTCCGAAAGATGTGGACTAGATTTTTATTTAAAGGCAATTGTTCAAATAATTTGGAATTAGAAATCAAATTTCTCTTTATGCTTGGAGGGAAATAAACATTGTTCACCACAAGGTATTTCCAAAATTGAAGTCTAATTTCTCCCACTGCTTTTGCCAATATCCTCACGGTATTCTCACGTTCATCATGTAGTCCCTGATGGCAAGTTCTTTGTAAGAACTAATATTTTGCAAAGAAAACCAAACATGATTAGTTGCTCCCGAATCAACTATCCAGGACGAGGAATCACCCTCTACTAAAAATGTTTCTAGAATTAGTAAATCTTATTTACTTTGATTCGTTTTCTTTGTTTAGGTGGAAACAATTTCTATTTAAGGGCTCAAACTTAATAAAGAAAACAAACATGAGTAGCAACTCCCGAATCTACTATCGAGGAATAAGGAATCACCCTTTTTACAAAACATGTTTTTAGAACTAGCAAATCGTATTTGCTTGATCCTTTTCCTTTATTTTAGTGGAAACGACTTTCCTTTTGTCTTTTACTCAGGGCTCTTACAGTATTTAGCCAACCCATTTGTTTTATGAATTTCTAGATACGGTATATGATGACTGCATTATCTCATAAGTTGTCTCCATGCCTTCATACTTTTTGTGAATTACCACGCACAACCCTAGCTAACAGTTTAGCTACTGTGTTTTCGTTAAGGACAGGAGGACAATCCTCCATTTGGGACAAACTTATATTCATCACATGAATGTAAGTTGTTTATGTTACTTCACCACTTCGCATAGTTTATCTCTAGTCAGTGTTTCAGTTTTGTATAGTGAGATTATAGAATTTGACATATTGCTAGAAATAAGTAGAATATTCCTCTAATCAATTTATGTGCATGAATATCAAAACATGTGAATTTCGGCACAATTAAATATTATGCATGATGCACATGAAAAATACATAAATCATATTTTAATTTTAGGTGCCAACGATAATCCAATTTTACCACAAATAAAGTGTACCTTTGGGTAGTCAAATTATTTGCAAATTGAACCGAGACTCCTCTCAGATAATAAATATAGTCAAAATATCTCATATTTTCATATTTATTAACTACCATTATTTTAGTCAAAATATAACCAACAAACTTTGATTATATCTTTATGAGTGTAAACCACCATTTCAGATCCCATAGACTTAACTCCGGATTGCTACCATTGGGCAGTCAATTCGAAAATACATCCTGAAATCCTATCTCTAGGAAGCCAACCTTGTTATTGATCCGGCAAGAACACTCTCCTTTAGGAGGGCGATTCAATGTCGCTGCAAAGCCCCTCTCTGGATCTTACGGTGTTGCGCTAACGGTGGAGACCAGTAGGTCGTATTGTCATACAACCCTCTCCCACTCATTATTTTGCAAATATAGATTTTATTTGAAAATCATATCATGTTTTTTCAATCCCGATAAATAAACAATTTATTTTTTAGATATGTGAAATTCTAAAATTTAACTCTTAAATTCAATTTCACATATGAAATTATTTTACAAATCAATTTTGCAACTTAAATCAATTTATGTTGGTTGCCAAATCGAATTAATTGTGGGAGCGTGGTAAATAGTGGATCATGTATAACAAAAATTTTCATAAAACTTTTGACATACTCTATAGATTATATTAATTTATGCACGAATAAATTAATCACATTAATTTATATTATTCAAGGATCAACCGAAAAATACCTAGAAGCCGACTCGGATGATAACTTGAATTCTTTGACCACGAACAGTCCTTGCTCCAAGCTTTGTGTTTAGAATACCAAAGTCTTCCACGTCAATTCCTTGATTCCACGTAGACGTGTGTGTGGGCACACGTGAGACAAAATAGGTTTCTGAAACACTCGAATTTCCACAAACACCAACGCATGCACGATGTGGAATTTTTTGGAGAAAAATTTTTTCTTCTCTTTGCTCCTCTATGAGAATTTCGGCCACACTCAATTAGAGCTGAATAATGTGTTCAAAAATTGTCTCCACAATTTTCTATCATTCTCATATTTAAATAGTAGAAGTCAAACTTCAAAACAAAATCAAATCCTTATCTCCAATTTTGAATTTTGAACAAAAAATCCCTTTCCCTTATCCTATTAGTGGCCGGCCACCCTCCTAGGGTTTATCCCTGTGTGTGGCACCAATTCTGATAGGGAAGGAAGATATTTTATCCTTTATCCAGTAATCCAATTTTAATTATGATTCAAATTCCAATTTAAGTCAAACTTAAATTAATTTGAATTCTAAATTGAACAACTTATCAAATAAGTTTAAATGGATAAATCTAGATGTGTTCAAATTCAAATTTAAATAATCACATTATTTAAATAATAATTAATTCTCAATTAATTATTTTCGAGTGTTTAATTTTAGAATTCCGTAATTCTAAAATTCCCATTTTGCCCTTTGTGTCTGGCAGAATTACTAGGACGACGCGAGGACTAATGGACCTATAATCCTGAGCTCCAATAAAATTAATAATCAATTAAACACTTTAATTAATTAATTAATTCTATTAATTCCAATAGTTACTCCACTATAAACTTGGAATTACACTCTCGAAATTATAGATATAAATTACTTCTAAACTGTGAAGTGTCCTTTTGATATAGTCATTGCATATAGATCAATCCTCCATAAATAATTCATAATTAAAGCCAGGTAAAATCCAAACCGCTCTAATTACTTATTTATCCTTGAGTACCATTGATTCTCTAATAGATAGTGATTCATAAAATACATTCATGAATCGGAGCTCCTACTGGTCCAAGTACCGAATCAACCCTCAAGAGAATTATTTATCTACTTCTTTCTCAAGAAGGAATGGATTCCATCTCGTATAATAACATTCCCAACTACCTACTTCATCATGTCTCCACAATACAAGGAATAGGATTCAGGGTCTCAGAATCCGTAGCAAGTAAATCAAAAGACACAAATCCATAAATAGGAGTTTGTTAAGAACTCAGGATTAAGATCATTCTCTATATGACCATCGGTAGACTCCATTAGAATTTCTATACTTAACGGAAATTATTAGAAATTCATATTGTGTATGTGTCTTTGTTCCACATAATCTCATTGTGCAAAATACACTCATTCAATATCTCGCCATATTAACAGTGTGGATAACACCATTCCATTCTAAATGGGAATGACATGTATTAATAATGTTTTAATTAAAGATCTCAAACTTTAATTAATTTCATTATGAACATTGCTTTTTGATTATTATCCTTAAACATTATCCTCTTGTATATAACACTTATATACAATGTTTAGGGTCACATAAATAATGATGGAATTTTCATTGATATTCATAAAATATTCATAAATATATGCACATAAAATAATGAATAAACTATTTTATTAAATAAATAATAAATATCCTATTACATCTCATGCTTCTAGGACACCATTCCCAACAGGTTTTAATTTTTTTATAGTAGGTGTGTTTATAAATTAGACTTAACCCACTTTTAAATTAATAGTTCTTTACATTTTATTTGACAACCATTTAATGAAAGGGTTATACTTAAATGTTTACTCATAACACTTTAAATATAAAAATTTCTATTATTTTGTTTAAAATATTCAATTTTATTAAGTCCATAGGCTTAGTGGCTTGTCCCAAAATCTAACAATTTTAATAGCACAATCAAAATACTAGCCCATGTATACTAAAAGTGATATTTTGTCGGTACTATAAGCATGCAAGGGAAGCTAACTTTTCAATTTTTTGATTATCAAATAAATATCTAGAGTACTATTATACTAGTAAATTATTACACTATTCAACCATGAAGCGACAGTATTAAAATGTATTTTCCATCAATTGAAGGTAATTTATATCCAATTTTTTTTTGTGGTAAATTAATACTCACCACCCGTGCTTGCAAGTTATAAGTTGTATCTAAACTTTTTTTTAATCTTTAACTCAACAAGTTGGTGCATGAAGGTTATATCTAAACTGTTTAAAAAATTAAAATCAAACATTGAAAGAGTTTGAAAATTTGCTCTATTATTCAAGGGTATATTTGATTTTGAATAAATTATATGAATTATCCTCGAACTCTTTAAAAGATGATAATTTAATTTCTAAATTTTTTTCGGACAAAACGAATCTTAAACTCTTTAAAACTGTAGTCCATACCGTCAATTTTCGTCCAAAATATAATGGCTGGCTCACATTGCGTTTCTGGCTCACATTAGCCCTTCTTTTGGCTGAAAAGATGAAAATACCCCTTGTAGCTGATCCATTATTTTCTCTCTCTCTCCAAATACCCAGAAACCTCATTAGCACCGGTCCTCTTGAGCTTTACTGTACAATTCCGCTGCTTTCGGCCCTAATCTCATTGCCAACTGTCGGTTACCGTCGCCGCCTTCGGTTACTTTTAATAGTTATGCATTTTAAAGGCATTGCCGTGAACGAAAGCTTTTACCCCAAAAAACCCCCGACCAACACGCTTTGCCCTTTTCTTCAAAAAAAAAATTTTCCGTTTCAGTTTTCTTCCTTCCTAGTCCATCATAAATTACCGTCGGCCCTCGTTTCGTACCCTCTCGACGGTAGCAGTCAAACCCCACCTACCCAACCCAACTCTGCTTTTTCCGTCAACCGAGAAAACAATAAAGAAACCCAAACCCACAAAACGACACACCAATTACTCACCCACGTAGAGAAAGACAATCAGAGAAAGCGAAAATGCCCGTGTTTCTTTCCAATTTCCGGTTCTCATAATCCCCTTTTTGCTCAACCTAATTATTTCTCCAATATTCAGCTCTTCATCGGTATGTTTCTGATTTGGGTCTGATTCCTTTTTCTGTATCTATATATGTTTTTGGGGAATCTCTGGCGTTTGTTTAGGGTTTGTTCCTTTACATTTTTTAGTTAAAAGCATTTTTGAGTCGAGATTTAAGTTGTAAATTGAGTTAAAGTTATAATTTAAATTTATATTTAGTTGTGTACGTTTGAATTATGGTTTGAAATAAAAAAATTTTTAAGTTTGTATTTGAGTGAGTCAAAACTTGAATTTGTATTTAAATAGTATTTTAATAAAAATTCAATGCAAATGAAAAATTTTAATATAATATATGGGTGGAGTTTTATTTATTTTTTTCGTTGCTAATGCATAGAAAAAAATCATCTTAATCAGAATTAAAATGAAAAAATTATAATATTTTTAAAAATTGAAAAAATATTATTTATTAATTTGACTTCGAGTTTCTAAACAAAAGAGAGAGAGAGAGAGAGAGAGAGGGAGAGAGTAATGTATCAGCTACAAGGGTATTTTCATCTTTCCTGTCAAAAGAAGGGTTTACGTGAGCAAGAAATGCATTGTGCCATTATATTTTGTATGGAAATTGATGGCAGGGACTACATTGGACCCTTTTAAAGAATTTGATATTCGTTTCGTCAAAAGAAAAAAAGTTTGAGAACTAAACTGTCACTTTTTAAAAAGTTTGGGGACCATCCATATAATTTACTATTTTATTTGTCTTCTTCTCTTTTTTCTTTTTTCCCTTTATAATCTTAATTTTTTTCCTTTATATTTCAATGTCTAATTTAGGGAAACTGTTTTCATTCATTACGCATTATTGATTGATACTTTAAAGTTCAAACATATTTGGGTTATTATTTTTATTTTTTTTTTATTCTTACTAACTAAGTTATTTCAGTTGAATTTAATACAAATTGTAAAATAGAAGCTATAATTTTCTATTAAAAAAATTGGCACCATGATATATGTGTTTATAGTTTACTAGATTTATAGTGTAGTTTATATGAGGTCTTAAAACTTATTTTGAGTTCTGAATTACTATACTTCATTTGGAAGCTAGCAACCGATGCATATTTTAAAAGAGAAAATATTCAAGATCAAACAATTCAGAGAAGATCATCTATTCCAAATTTCGAAAATTTCGTTCCCAATATCCCAAAAATGTTCAAAGAATTGAAATTGAAAAATTAATATTGCCACTTTTCAAATGACTAACAAATAGTGATATGTTTTTCTATTTAGATATAATATTTTTTTTAAAGTACTTAATACAATATTAATATTTTCATGTGTCAATATGTCTTGCATTAATTTAATAAATAAAAATGGTTATATATATATATATATATATATATATACATGTTAGTATAATCTTAATAATAAAAACATTGGCCCTCTACTGATAAATCTTAACTTTGTCACTGATGGTGTGATAAAAATTTAATTTTATTAGATAATATAGTTGAGAAATTTATAAAATTTACGGTTAAAAGTATATAAATATGAATTTTTCTCTTTATTCTTAATTAATTTATAGTTATTTAACTAAAAAAATTATTAATCAAGATTAAGTTATAAAAATTTTAATACATGCATTTTAGAAAATATTTATCTCCTTAATAACTTAAACATTACAATTAACAACTAACCATATACCAAATTAAATAAGAAAAATCGATAAATACAAAGAAAAATAACAATTAACACGGATCATATATATATATATATATATATATATAATAGCGGAAACATTGATACAGCCATAAATTTATGCTGAGTCAGACAAAGAAAAAAAATAAAATAGAAAGAGAGAAAAAATCCAGCGTCAGCCACAGCTGACGAATCAAAACCCACCATTATATTCCACAAGCTGATCATGATCTCTTCCACATATCCTTTTCCTCACTCGTATCTTATCTCCTCTTTCATTCTCTTCTTCCAAACCTCTCCACCACCATTACCCAAAAAACAAAACAAAACACAAAAAAACACCCAAACGCAAGAAAAAACCAAATCATCTCTCTTTTCCTCTTTCTCTCTCTAGAAACTCTCTCACTCTCTCCCCTCAATGGCCACAAACACTCTCCACTCCATACCCCACAACCACCACTCTCTCCTCAAACGCCACCACTCCTCAGACGCAGCTCCCTCTTTCTTTCTCAAACCCACCACCGTCCCGACAACCAAACCTACTTCTCTCTCCTCCTCCACCATCACATTTTCTCTCTCTCTAAACACCACCACTTCCTCCTCTTTCTCCGCCGCCGCTTCCTCGACCTCCTTCGACCTCCTCCGCAGCCATCTCGCCGCCGGCGACTTCCGACAGGCCGACGAGGAGACCCGCCGCCTCCTCATAGCCCTCGCCGGCGACGCCGCCCAGAAGCGCGGCTACGTCTTCTTCTCCGAAGTCCAGTACATCTCCGAATCCGACCTCAAAGCCGTCGACGAGCTCTGGAGAACCTTCAGCGACGGGAAATTTGGATACAGCGTCCAAAAGAAGATCTTCAACAAGAAAAACAACGACTTCACTAGATTCTTCATCAAAGTGGGGTGGATGAAGAAGCTCGATACCACCGAGGTCGAGCAGTACAACTACAGGTCGTTTCCGACGGAGTTCTTCTGGGAGATCGACGGCGATACTCCCGAGGGGCATCTGCCATTGACGAACGCTTTGAGAGGGACCCAGTTGCTCAAAAGTATTCTCGCTCACCCCGCCTTTAACGACGTCCTTGAAGAAAAAGAAGAAGAAGAAGAAGACGAAAGGGTTGTTGGAGGAGGGTTGATGAAGGGATTGATGGGAGGAGGAGAGAAAGGTGCGACCAGCAAGGGAGTTTTCAAACCAGATTACAGCTTTTGATGCTACTACTATTTCACTACTATTGTGTTTATACGGAGGAGAAAAACGACACTAATTAATTATTAATTGGGTTTTGGAATTTGTGAATTGTGCTGGAAACGCAATTGATCGTACCATCTTTTTACCATGCATATATATGTGTATGTATATAAATATTTTAATTTTTGTTATCACCGTTTCTATTCCTACAATTGATACGTTACAAGATGTCAGGCAAATATCCAAGTGGTTAGATAAGGTAAAGAATGCTTTTGCTATTTTTTTTTTTTTTTTCTGAAAATAAGATAGAGAATGTTGTGGTAAGAATTCAAAATTTGTGAATTCTATGTGATGAGGTAAAAGGAAACTTTTATGGTGCGGGAATGCGATAATTTACACATTTTATATTGATAATTATGAATTTCGAACATTTGAGTTATATAAGTTACAATAGATTAACAATTTTAACTCATTAAATACCCAATTGGTTAAATAGGAAGGAGAATATTGTGATGAGAAAACAAAAATTGTGAATTGTATGTGAAGAGGTAAAGGGGAACTTTTTGGTGTCGGGAATGTAATAATTTGCACATTTTATATTGATACTTACAAATTCTTAACATTTGAGTTATATAAGCTTCCATAGACTTGTAAATTTTAAAAGAAATATGAAAATTCGTACATTTAACAATATACTTTCGAACTATGAACCTTGAAATTGTAAAAATTATGATAAATTTGTGCACTGACACACTGTTTTGAAGGCAACATAGAACGACTCAAGGTAATATACTCTTCCCCAAAATATATACATATATAAGGAAAAGTCTTTAGTTTGGAGGTCATACTAGTCCATTAAATGTACTGTTTTTTGTTTACTTGTGTAATATTGGACCCATTTGGTAACATTTTCAAAATAGTTTTGTTTTGAGAGATTGAAGAAATAGGTTAAGATTTAAGATGAATTGAAATTGTGTTTGATTATATTAATAAAATTTTATTCTGACTACATGTAATTAATAATCTTAAATCTGTATGATAAGTATTTAATAATTGATAATCACTTAGCAAATAAGTATTAATATATTAATATTATAATAATATTTGATTATTAATAATGAGTGTATTTGTAACTAAATTAGATAATAAATTTGACATGCTAAATAAAAACATAGCATTTAATAGTCAGTATATAAGTAATTTTTTATGTCAATTAACATACTCATGATTATTATTTTATAAATAATGAATTAGTGTATTTGTAAAAAAAATAATTAGTAAAATTATTTATTAGTATTCTATTAACAAATAAATTAATTGACTTTTGATTATATAATTAAACAACTAGTTAATTAATTACTAAGGTTTATTTAATAACCTATTACTTGATATGTTATGTAACAACTTTTGGTAATTATTTTTTAATTAATAATTTAAAACTAATTATCAATTATTAATTATTATTGATTTATTAGTATAGTAAAAACTAATAATTATTTCAATATTAATTATTAATTGAGTACTTACTATTTATTAATTTGTTTATTAACTATTTACGAGTTCATAATTTATGATTAGTATATTATATGTTGCATATTATTTATTTAATAATCTATAATTAATTATTCCATTATTAATAACCTATTGTTAGTTATTCCATTAATATAATACATAATCAATTTTTGGCAATTAATCTCTAACAACAATTAATTACTATTTATTTTTATTATTTATTTATAAATAAATTACAAAATACTTAATAATTAAGTAATTACTATATATTTATTAAATTAACAAATAATATATTATACAATTGGTGATTAATAATTAATAATTTATTATTTAATATAACACTATTGATGAGTACTAGAAAATGAAAATGGAAACGGATATATAACTTCAATCATTTTATAATTCCTTAAGAAAACCATTCTCATTGTTTTTTTTGTTTTCATTCTCTTTCTCAAAACATTTGCTAAACAAATAAGATCTAAAGACCGTTTTTATTTTCATGCCTCAAAAAATATATAGACACATTTTCGAATGTGATTTATTGGCAAATATAATATTTTGTAGTAAAATGATCTAGATATTAGAAGACTATTGAATTGAAAAATGAGAGCCAAAATGGCACTTAGATAGCATTTTAAGGTCTCTGGAATTCAAATAAAATAAAGATGTAGTTATTAGAAGACTATTGAAGTGAAAAAAAAAAAAAAATAGAGTAAAAATTAGGCTATTGAATTAAAAAAATTGGGTCACAATGGTACTTGGATAGCATTTTATGTCCTGGAATTCAATTAGAACGAAGATCTAGTTTTAGAAGGCTATTAAACTGAAAAAATTGAGTAAAATAAGTACTTTGATAGGATTTTAAGTCACCTGGAGCTCAATTAATTTAAAAGTGCTACTTCTCGTAGGCTTTCAAGTGCTTAAATTATATATATGCTTGAAGACTATTGATATGAAGAAATTAGAGTGAAAATGGTATCCCAGTTTTAAATCGGGGATATTTGCAATGTGAGTCCTCAAACTTTTTAACCTTTAGTGTTTAGATCCACATTTTAAGAATTTGGACACTCAGGTCTCCAAACTCTTTAATCTCATTTTAAGAATTTGGAAACTCATGTCCTCAAACTCTTAAGGGGACGTTTGATTGGAGGATTCATACTATAATTAGAATCATAGTTCATAATTTGCTAAAGTATTTTTTTCTCACAATAAATACACGTAAATTGAAAATAATTTTAATCTCATGATTCTAATTCATGAACTAAATGTCTCCTTAATCTTAGTAAGGAATAGTCCCCATTTTATGAATTTGGACGCTTAAGTCCTCAAACTTTTAATCTATTGGAACCTTTAGTTCCCATCTTATTTTTGGTATTAAATGCCATAAGAGATTTCTATATTTTTAGGCTTTTTTTGCCTTAGTCTGCAAATATATATATATATATATATATATATATTTTTTCTTTTGATAGAAAGGTCTCCAAATTTTTCTTTTTGATTTATAACATGTTACTTTTTGTCCAAAACTAATGTTAAAATGGCCTAACATAAAGTTAACTATGATAATTAATAACAACAAAGTGATTGATTATAAATAAAAAGTAAATAAATTCATAATTATCATTCAGAAAATTGACCATTTTTTCCATTTGTCCAAAACTAATGTTAAAATGCCCTAACATAAAGTTAACTATGATAATTAATAATAACAAAGTGATTGATTATTAATTAAAAAAATAAATTCATAATTATCATTCAGAAAATTGGCCATTTATTCCATTATTTTGGTTAAGTAAGTTCCAAATTACAATGACGTAACTAATAACAATAATGCAACAATAAGTTTTCTATGTATATACTTTTTATTATCCTCAATTACATTAAAGATATTATAAGAAAATAAAAGTAAGTAACCAGATAACTAATGTTGCATTGTCATTATTTAATATATCGTTGTATTTAGATCCAACTTATCCAAAATACAATGAAATGAATGCTCAGTGATATTTATAAATTTCTTGTCTTTTTTCTGGTTATATAATCAATCACTTCATTTTCATTAATTATCATCATTAGTTTATACTAGGAATTTTAATATTAGTTTTGGACAATAAATAATATATATTTTATACTTCAAATTATAAGAAAATAAAAACAAGAAGAAAAGCAGCTTTTACGGACCATTTTTTTCTTTTACTTTTTTGTTCTTCTTTTTTTCTTTTTACCTTTTAGTCCTTCCTCTCTGTTTTTTCCTTTTTTTTTTATGGTTTCTTTACCCTAAAGCTTATTTAATTTTCATTTTGGTCCTTTTTTTACCTTCTTTTTTACTTTTTGCACAAAATTTTATTTCTTGTTCCTTTCATTTTAGTGCCTTTTACTCTAAATTTTTTTTATTTTTTCATCTTAATCCTCTTTTTTATCCTTCTTTTTTGCTTGACGTAAAAGTCTATTTTCTTCCTTTTCTTTCCCTTTTATTTTTTAGTCCTTCTTTGCCTTTCTTTTTTATCTTTTGGTCCCTCATTTTTTCTATTTTACTTTTTTGTTCATATTTTTTGCTCTTCTTTTTTTTTTTTTTTTAATTCCTTTTCACCTTTTATTCGTTCCTCTTTTTTGTTGTTTTTACCCTTGAACATATTTATATTTTCATTTTTGTCCTTTCTTACTTCTGTCTGCTACTTGCCCTAAATATATATATATATATAAATATATATTTTTTCATGTTTGGGATTTTATATTCATATTTTATATCCTTTTAAATGTTTCTCATTTCTAAAAACATTACTATGACGCATATTTATTTTTCTCTATGCCTTATTTAATTGCAACTATATATTATTTTCTAAAACATGCATTCTCTCTAATTTGTTTCTATTGGATGATTTTGAAATGCAATTTTTCTTTTAATTTACTCTTATTAACATAATTTCTTTCATAAGTGCATGTGCATATATATACTTCTCTTTTTGCTTTTTTTGTTTTCGTTTTGTCAAGACTCTACAATGCAATCTTTTTTTTAATATACTTTTAAATAGTTATTTTCATTCCATCATATATAAAATTAAATAGTTTTTTTTGTGATCTCATTCATATATATATATATATATATATATATATATATATATATATATATATATATATAGACTCATATGTGCAGGAAATAGAGTGAGACACTTAGCTACATCCGCACGCAAAAGGAATGTGGTTCGGGTTGAGGCTTTCTTTCCTTTATTAGACATCCATATTTACTGACGATACTTATAAATGTTTGTGTTAGTTGTGTATCAACTTACTAAGGCACAAATATATATATATATATATATATATATATATTGCAGACCTAAGGCGCAAAAAAGCCTCAAATGTTGAAATCTCTTATCACATTTAACACCAAAAAGAAGATGGGGACTAAAGGTGCCAAGAGGTTAAGAGTTTGGGAACCTGTGTGTCTGTTCATAAATATGGGACTTAGACCAGTCTATTGGTAAGGTTAGTTGTTTTTTTTTTTGTTGAATCTTGTCAAAATTACACCAGATTAAAAAAATATTCATAACAAAATTTTTTATTCAGATTTAACAAATAAAAAGTAAAGAACCACTAATAGTTCATTTCTTCCCGTGTTGGCTAAAAAACTCCCCATAAATATTGCTCATCCATCCAAATTAGCAACATAACGAGACATCTTTTGCACTTCTGATCAGTGCTTCGCCTCAGGTCTCTACTTACACACAAAAACCTGCATATTGAGCAACTGCCTCAAATTAGTTTTAGAAAAGTTATTATTTTGTATTTTTTTGTAAGTTACTATTTTCTATTTTTGGACAAGGCTTGTTAGGAGTAGTATTTTGTGTAAGACTTTATGTGTGCTCAAAAGAAAAGGTGTGCTAAGAGAAAAGTGTAGAGAAAGAGTGTTTTATTTTGAGAGAAAGAGAGAAAAGTGAGAAGAGAGATAGACAAAAGGTGTATAAGGTTTTGGGTAGAGAGAGAAAGAGAGAAAGTTTGTTGAGTGTATAATTCTGAAACTGTTAGTGAAGTTTTTCTCTCTTCCATGAATGTAGGAAATTTTTTTGAACCACCTAAATCTTTCTTTTCTCCATTTTTCTATTATTTTTGTTTCAGTTTATTTCTCTGCTGCGCGGGTGTGTCATGCCCCCCAAACAGGGTGGATGACGTGGAGCTCGATTAGGGATTAATAAAGCAGATCCCCAATCGGGTCCCACACTTAGCTGCATTTAAATATAAATAAATTACATAATCCAGGAGCCTCTGACACACAGGGCTCCACCCCACAGGACATACAGTATCGTACATACATGTTCATGTAAATAATCAATTACAACAGACATCATCCACAGTCTAGTAAATCCAAATATTAAATAAGTTTACATAACCTTTCTCAATTTTTCTTACATTTATAACAGAGGATGAACGCGATCCTCACTTGATCAATCCGTAGCACCGCTCAGCTACGATGCACCACTCCTTGAGTCTCCTGGGAGGGGTTTAAACATTTGAATCATGAGCGAAAGGCCCAGTAGGATATAATTTAAAATACTTAAATAAATGAGTGCGTAAGTGAATAAATAAATAAAATAAGACATTCAGTCCCGACAGAACAGCCAGAACCTCACATCCTTTTTCTCAAAGGAAATATAACAGAAACTAACCATATTACAGGCTTCAGTAATTAAGTAATTAGTGCAAATTACTTACCTCACCAAGTGTCTCGCCTACCGGACCGGTTTCGGGTTCTGCCCCCGAGGATGCACTCTCCGCATCCTATCTAGGCTTACAGCAATAGACTCTATTACCAGTTCACAAGATCTCTTATCTTAAGAAATCATCAATTTAACATTATGAAATCGTTCATATGACCCCACGAACTACTCAAGCCGCGGGCCCCATGACTGGACAAGCCATGAGGTTCCATGACTAGACAAGCTATGGATTCCATGGATAGAACAAGCCAAGGATTTCCATAAACTAACAAGCAATGGTTTTTAAAACATTTTTCTTTCGCAAACCAATCCCTTTCTTTAAAACATTTTCAAGGCCAAAATCATTTTTGAAAACAGGCTCACAAAGAAGAGGGATAAAAATCCTATCTCGCACAATCAAACCTGGGACTAGCGTTGCCTTTTCCAGCTTCCGCTTCCTCAAGCACCTTCAGTCTGAATCTTCAACAATCACTGATACAAGATAACACTTTAGGATCAATTCTCATTCCTAAAGTAATCCAATCTCAATCATATACCAAGATTTTCCAATTAGTGTGCCCTAATCCATTTTCATGTTTCAAATTACATTCCAAGGGCTTTAAATATCAAATCAGGGATTAAACATACTAATCTTTTCATCCCAAGTCCCCAAATGAAGCTAATTTGGTTTCTCCCCGAAAACAGGGGTCAAAACAAATATTTCAGGCCAAACAGGGTCAAACCCCGTGTACACCGGTCGACCGGAGACAGAGGAGTGCATCACCACTGGTCAGCCGGTGGTGTGCATCTAGTCGACCGGACCGGTCATCCGGTGGCCATAATAAGATCCGGTCGACCGATGCGGTCGACCGGTGGAGAACTCCAGTTCGCGAAAACTCGCGGAAATCAATTCAAAAACCTGCAAATCCAGTCCCAAATCACAAAATCTCAAGGGACAACCAGTAGATTCGGGTTCTAGGTCCTAAAACAAATCCAGAGAACCCAAGATCTCCAATTTCTACTCTAGTTTTACTCGAAAATCATAAAAATCTGTTTTGAACCAAAAGTGAGTTTTAAATCCGAAAACTTGAAATTCAAGAGAGGTTCTTTCAGTAATCTTACCTTGAATCCTTCTCTTGATGTTAAAAACTCTTTGAAATTGCTCTTGGTTCGAATCCGGTCTTGATTTGAGACAAAAATGAGAGAGAGAGAGAGAGAGAGAGAGAGAGAGAGAGAGAGAGAGAGAGAGTGCAGGAGTGAGAGTGAAAGGAAGAGAGAGAGAGAGGCGCACGGGAGAGAAAAGAAAAGGAAGGAAAAGAAAAGAAAAAGAAAAAGGAAAAGAAAAAAAAATAAAAAGGAAATGACATGTGCACTAGAAGGTCGTAAATGCGCCCATACACATACGGATTACAATAAATTACTTGTGAATAATTTAAATACCTTGGAATTATTTAAACTCAATTAATTAAATCAGATTAGGCACACTAATAATCTTAATTACCTTAATTAATCTCAATTAATTTTTCATCGTGTTACAGGGTGGTGTGTTTTATCCTAACAACTGGTATCAGAGCTTTAGTGAAGATTAAAAGAAAAAAATAGGTCAAGATAATGTTCGGGATATAATTTGAGTAGATTGAGCAGTTTGATGGAAATAGTAATTTCAGCATCTGACAAAGTACGATCAAATATGTTCTGATTCAGCAGAGATTACTAAAAGCATTGTAAAAAAAAATAAAAAATAAAAAATAAAACCATAAAATATGAAAGATGAAGATTGAGAAGAATTGGAAGCGAGAGTGGTAAGCACTATTTGTTTAAGTTTGGATTGAAATATAGTGTTATGAATGAGACATATCCTTCTAAGTTATGAAAAAATTAAAAAAAAAAGTTTAGATGTCGAAATTCCTAACAAATAGATTATATTTGAAGAAGTAATTGTATGAGTTGAAGATGGATGTAGAAAGTGATGTTAGGGATCATAATAAATAATTTTAATAAGTGCTTAACTCAATTGTTAAGTGTAGAGGTCAAAATTGATGGGGAAGATAAAGTGGTAATTTTGTTGGCCTAACTAGCTAAATCATATGAGACTTTGGTGACTACATCGTTAGTTTGGAAGACAATGTTTTTGTGTGGATGAGGTGTCGACTACTTTTTATAGACTACAAAATATGAAGAAGCAAAGTAATACGTCTCATACGGGTAAGAGCAAGTCACAAGAGAGATGCTATGATAAAAGAGATGATCGCTCCCAATCCCGATCAACGAAGGATATTGAGTCCTACTACTGTCATAAGAAGGGGCATTTTAGGAGAAATCGTGGACGAAGTGACAAAGCACCTTGAAGAAAAGAGAAAACAAGAAACTCAAGAGACTTGATTCGCAAATCTTATTGGCGACAAGTATGACAATGAAGATGATGTGCATTCTCCTATTGCTAATGAAAATATTTTCGACTCTTGAATCTTAGATTCTGGGTGCTCGTGTCCATATAAGGAGCTGCTTGATTCTTATAAGTCTTGTGATCTTTGGTACTTTGTTGATGGCTAATGATTTTAGTGCTAAAAGCTGTTGGAATAGGTATTGTTAAGGTGAAGATGTTTGATGGAGTTGTGAGGACATTGATAAATATTAGACATGTTCCTCAACTAAGGAAAAGTTTGATTTCTTTGGGAGCTTTGGACACTTTGGGCTGTGAGTACTATGCGAAGAGCGGTTTTATGCAAGTAAAAAAGGGTGATTTAGTAGCCTTGAAGGGTGAAAAAGTGAAAAAGTTGTATAAACTGATTGAGACTACATTTGTATGTGGAGCTATGAAGATTGAGCCAACCCACAAAGAATCTTCTTCTATTGTGAAAGAAGTTGCATGAGTAAAAGATGCAACAAGATTATAGCAGCTGAAGATGATAAAGATAAGATGGTGAAGACTTATAGCAGTGAAGATACTTTGAAGAAGAAGAAGAAGACAGTTTCTCGTGTCAAGTTTGATGAAAGTTTAAACTTTTTACGTGTTTTTGCTTGTTGAAGTTTGAATTGTCATGTGATGATGGGTTTTGAGATTGGATAGCCAAATGAGTGAGTTAAGAGAATTTGAGTCAAGGTGGAGATTGTTGGGTAAGTGCCTCAAATTGGTTTTGAGAAAATTACTATTTCGTGTTGTTTGGTAAGTTACTATTTTCTATTTTTGGGCAAGGGTTATTAGGAGTTTATGATTAAGTGTTTTGTGTAAGGTTTTATGTGTACTCAAAAGAAAAGGTGTGCTAAGAAATAAGTGTAGAGAAATAGTATCTCTTTTTGAGAGAAAGAGAGAAAAGTGAGGAAAGAGATATGTTGGTTTCCGAATCGAATTCGGATGCGGAAGCGTGGGGTAGCGGATCATGTATAACAAAAATTTTCATAAAACATTTGAAATGCTCTATAGATTATATTAATTTATGAACAAATAAATTAATCTCATTAATTTATTTATCAAGAACCGAATTAGGAATTATACCTAGCGACCGATTAGGACGATAACTTGAGTTCTTTGACCTCGAACAATCCTCACTCCAATGCTTTGTTTAGAAAACCCGAGCATTCCTCATCAATTCCTTGAATCCATGAAGATGTGTGTGGGTACACCTAAAACAAAACGAGTTAACAAAAACACTCAAGAATTTTTACAAACACCAGCGCATGCACAACGTGAAATTTTTGGAGAAAATTTTTTCTCTCACAACTCTAGTGAATTTCGGCCACCATAGAAAAATAAGAGCAAAAAATTGTGTTACACAATTTTCTACTATCTTCTTATTTATAGATTAGTAGTTAGACTACTAGAAGAAATTCAATCTTTATCTCCAAGATCAAGTTTGTTAACTATCTCTTATTTGAATTTGGAACAAAATTTTCTCTTCCCTTTATCCTAATATGGCCGACCAAGCTTTGGGATATTATCCTGTGGTGGCGCCAACTATAGATAGAGAAGGAAGAGAGAAATTCCTCTTTATCCTGCAGTCTAATTTTGACTCAAATTCAAATTCCAATTTAAGTTAAACTTAAATCAACCGAATTTCAAATTGAACAACTTATCAAATAAGTTTAAATGGATAATTCCATATATGTTCACATTGTGCCTTACATTCACATTATGTGAACACCTTCACATAAATGATCTAAAATTCAAATTAATAATTAATTCTCAATTAAATATCCTTTAGTGTTTAATTTTAGAATTTTATAATTCTAAATTTTTCATTTTGCCGTTAGTGTCTTGTAGAATTACAAGGACAATGCAAAGACTCATGGACCTATAATTTCGAGCTCTAATAATATTAATAATTGATTAAATACTTTAATTAATTAATTAATGTTTTCTAATAGTTACTCCACTATAAACTTGAAATTGCACTCTCGTAATTATGGACATAAATTACTTCTAAATAGTGAAGTGTCCATTTGATATAGTCACTATATATAGATCAATCCTCCATAAATAATTCATAATTAGAGCTAGGTGAAATCTGTTAACCTCTCTAATTACATCTTTAACCTTAAGTACCATTGATTCTCTAATGGACAATGATTCATAAAATAAATTCATGAATCGGAGCTCCTACTGGTCCAAGTATCAAATCAACCCTCAAGAGAATTATTTATCTACTTCTTTCTCAAGAAGGAATGAATTCCATCTCGCATAATAACATTCTCGGCTACCTACTTCATCATATCTTCAAAATACAAGAAATAAGATTCAGGATCTCATAATTTGTACTGAGTAAATCAAAAGACATAAATCCATAAATAAGAGTCTATTAAGAACTCAGGATTAAGATCATTCTATATATAACAATCGGTAGAATCAATTAGAATTTCTACAATTAACGTAAATTATCATAAATTCATATTGTGTCGGTGGCCTTATTTCATATAATCTCATTATGCGTAATATACTCATTTAATATCTCGGCATATTAACAGTGTATTAATAATGTTTCTTATCTATAAACGGGAATAACGTGTATTAATAATGTTTTAATTAAAGATTCGCACTTTAATTAAATTCATTACGAACACCGTCATGATTCTTATCTATAAACATTATCCTCTTGCATATAACACTTATATACAACGTTTAAAGTCACATAAATAATTATGAAATTTTCCTTGATATGCATAAAATATTTATAAATATATGCACATAAAAAATGAATAAACTCTTTTATTAAATAAATAATTGTTAGAAATGTGTCCATAAAGTGGGATGTAATTTGTTATTTGTGAAATGACAAATGTCAGACATTTTGTTTTTTGCTGATTTTATAAAATAAAATAAAGTTATGTTTTGACACATACTCAAGAGTGTTAGTGATATTGCTTAGTCCATAGACTGTTATCAACGAAAGAAGAGTCAGGGAAACCCTGTCGGACAAACTCTTCTGATATAGTTTAAAATAGATATTCGCAGTCTTAGGATCGATTGGGCAATCAAATCCGATTATGACTGTTAGATCGAACCATATGATGCTGGTCTCGGGGCATGGGAGTTAGACTCTGTGGTTGATCTAGACATGTTCACAACATGTTGAATAGACCATGTGACTGATTAGGTTAGAGTAAAAACCATTTACAGAACTCTAAACCTAATTATCACAACTTAAGTATATTTGTGTAATTATCTTAATCCTGAAGTGAATGCATAGCTCGACTTAATATCTCATGATCTTTGATTCACCAATGAGATTATTTCGCAGTTTTTGAACAACATCTTGGCTATTGGGATCATGACATAATTGAGTTAGAGTTATGTGATTCACAGATATGGAATTCGTAAGAAATAATATCATCTCATGCTTTATTGGCGGGTGTGTGAATAAATAAACCAGGCTTGGTATTCAATGATGATATTCATTGATTAAGACATCGTGACATGTGCGAGACATCTTACGAACATATGTCTTTCTTATTCACAGTCATATAAAGGAGTTGAGGAAATAATGGTTGGAATGGTAAAACGGTAATATTCTATACCATTCTGATCACTGATATTTACGAAAGATAATAATGCATTTTTACATGTGGACCGTGTGATAAATTGTATCAACACCATCAAAAAAATAGCGCACATGAATCGAGAGATTGTTCGGCATCGAACTTTTAGTGGAGTTGTTCAATGTCAGAATTAAATATGTTGATAACTTATCGGGATAAGTTACTCGAATATTGTAATTCCATAGCTTTGTTGATGTGGGTCCATTCGGCCTCAAGGCTAGCTCTAATAAGTGGGAAAATAGAAACTGATATTTTGTTATATATAATTATGTTTGAAAAATTCATTGTGTTATTTTTCATTTATTTGATAATTGAAAAATAAAGGGAATGAATTTGAATTTTGAAATTAATAGTGATTAATTTAAAATTCAAAATAAAATTTAAACATGATTTTATTTGGCAACTAAAGGAGAGAGAAAGTTGATATTATTTTGGAAAATTCGGAAATCCCTTGCCTTATGGGGATTTCGAATTTTTCTCCAAAATGAGGAGGAAAATTCGGAAATCCCTAGCCATGTGGGGATTTTCAGATTTTAATCCTAAGGTGAAGGGGAAATTCGAAAATCTCATCTAGGTATTGAGTTTTTGAATTTCCTCCTATATAAGGATATTTATTGAAAACCCTAGATATGAGTTGATTAAGAGAAGAAAATATCACACACTTTCCTCTCCTAAGGGTGGCCAGATTTTTGAGACAAAATAGAAGGAAAAATTGTTTCCTTAGGTTTTTGAAAAAGAGCCCACTCTCTCATCCCAAATCACTTAGAGTCATAGTCTTGAATCAACGAGTGGTTTTTGGTGTGATCGCATCGATAGATCAACGATCTTGTTTCACGGCAATTCTCCATCTTGGAACGATAGTGAGACAAGATCCCTGCGGTCATTTTGATTCAATCGTCACAAAGGTATGTTTGTTATTCTATTCCTTTGTCTATAAACATATATCATGCATGTGTCTCTCGTTGTGGTTTACATTTGATTTGGAATTAAATGGATATGATAAAATTTTTTTTGAAATTCGCCTACAAGATTGTTGTTGTTCAAATGATTTTTCATCTATAAATCACAACTAGATCCAACAATAATAAATATCATATTACATCTCATGCTTTTAAGACACCATTCCCAACAAGATAGGCAAAGCGTGTAAGCGGGTTTTAGGTAGAGAGAAAAAGAGAGAGTTTATTGAGTATGTAATTCTGAACTGTTAGTAAAATTTTTCTCCCTCTTCTATGGACGTAGGAAATTTTTTTGAACCTCTTAAATCTTTATCTTCTATATTTTTCTGTTATTTTTGTTTCAGTTTATTTTTCTACTACGTGATTGTGGTGGTGTGTTTTTCCCTAGCGCACTATTAATAACGGTTAGTAATAGCATTTCTTAAAAAACCTTATTAAATGTTTTTTCAACTATATATAATAACGTTTCAAAATAGTTATAATATGTATATCTATATATAAGTTAATAAAATTTTGGCTGGTTTATTGTATATATATTTAAATATATATTACTGTACACATTAAAATGACATTGGGCAAGTAATGAAAAAATTGTTTCCCCAAAACGCCATAGTTTTGGTTTTGGTTAAAAGCCATTTTAGTACCTTCTTTTTTTTTTTTCTTCCTTTTCTTTCCCTTTTATTTTCTAGTCATTCTCGGCCTCTCTTTTTTATCTTTTGGTTCCTTCATTTTTTTCTTTCTCTTTTTGTTCTTCTTTTTTCTTTTTCCCTTTTAGTCCTTCCTCTCTTTTTTTTTTGTTGGTTTCTTTACCCTAATGCTTATTTATTTTTCATTTTGGTCATTTTTTACCTTCGTTTTTACTTTTTGTACAAAAACTTGTGCGTTTAGAATTGGTTTCAAAATGATTTTGTTTTCAACAAAAGTAAAAATGAGATTGTTTTGAGAATCATTCTGGGACCGATTCTAAAATTACATTTGGTTGATTCTTAAAGAGATTGTTTTGAGTATACAAAAATGTGAAATCGTGTTTATTAATTAATATGTTATAATATTATTAATAAGTACTAAAAATTGAAAACATAAAAGTGAAAACAACTTTCAACTGCTTTCTAATTCCTTCACAAAAACTATTCACTATTTTCATTTTTATTTTCATTTTCAAAACATTTATTAAACAAACGTCGTTTCGTTTTCATTTTCATTTTTTACTTCTTGAAATACGTGAAAACCGTTTTTAAAAACAGTTCCAAACACGCACAAATTAAACCGTTTTTAAAAACGGTTCTAAACACGCACTTTATTTCTTGTTCCTTTCATTTTAGTCCCTTTTGCCCTAAAACATTTGTATTTTTTTCATCATAGTCCTCTTTTTTATCCTTTTTTTGCTGCATGCAATAAAAGTCTAATTTTCTACCTTTCTTTCCCTTTAGTTTTTAGTCCTTCTTTGCCTTTCTTTTTTATCTTTTGGTCCCTCATTTTTTGTTCTTTTATACTTTTTTGTTCATATTTTTTTCTCTTCTTTTTTTTTTTAATTCCTTTTCACCTTTTATTAGTTCCTCCTTTTTTTTCTTTTTTTTTTTTGTTGTTTTTACCCTAAAACATATTTATATTTTTATTTTAGTCCTTTCTTACTTTTTTTTTGCTGCTTGCCCTAAAAAAAAATTATATATACATATTTCTTTTTTCATTTTAAGATTTTTTATGCTTTTAAATGTTTCTCATTTCGAAACACTTTATTTTGAAAAGCTTTACTGTGACGCATATTTTCTCTTCTTTATTGAATTACAACTATTATTTTCTAATACATGCATTCTCTCTAACTTGTTTCTATTAGATGATTTTGAAATGCTGTTTTTCCTGTACTTTACTCTTATTAAGATAATTTCTTTCATAAGTGCATGTGCTTATATTTTTTTTTTGCTTTTTTTGTTTTAGTTTTGTCAAGACTCTACATTGCAATCGTTTTTTAATGTACTTTTAAGTAGTTATTTTCATTCCATAAAAAAAAAAAAAAAAATTAAACAGTTTTTTTAACTGAGTGATCTTATTGAAATATAATATATATATATATATATATTTAGATGTATCCATATTTAATGACGATACTTATAAATGTTTGTGTTAATTGTGTACTAACTAAAATTTTTATTATTAAAAGAATTAAGAGAATAATAACACAATAATAAAAAACTTAATACACGAATTACTGTCCTATGCACGTGGAATGCATCTAGTAATGCTAGAAACATCAAGTTTTTGGATGCAGAAATCTAAAAAGCAGAAAGATGACAAGTTTAATCACAGTATGTTATTAAAGAAATGGAGGAATTGGAACTAATTTCAGGAGGTAAAATGAATCGTTTTCAAATTTTAGGGGGCAACGTTATAACAAAGTACAAAGTCTAGGGGCATTTATGAAATTAATCCTTATTTTAATAAGATCCATGAATCAAATATGAAAGGAGCAATAATAGAAAAGTAACAACAAACACCCAGTTTTTGTTGCTTTGAGGATGCTTTCCGATGTAGCATTTAACAACTTAAAAAGATTATTATTAGACAAGAAAATTTACAATGTGTACAGATAACTAAAATCTATTTCTAACCCTCTCGAAAACATTGATGAAATAAAATTTTGGTTGCTTGGGTAGCCTTCTAAAATAGAAATTATGGGTTCAAAAAGGGCCAATGAAAAAAATAATAATTGAAACCTTTTTCCCCTGTTGCACTCAAACCTTTATGATTTCTGTATTGTAGAACCTCAAATATGATACTTAAATAAAGGTTTGCAAAATGAAACTTGATGCATCAGACTTCAAAGTTCAAACTCTTCTCAACACTTTTTGGCCTCGTCATGGGAATTCCAACTCAACTAGTAAATGCACTACGCACAAGGGCATAGCCTCCTGGTGTGCTGATGTGAACCATCACAGGAAAGCATCGACTGCGTCCTGGTATACAAACATGCTCCTGGATTCTGATGGTCACAGAAAATACATAATCCTAGTTAGCATCACAAGTTTTTAGATTAAGTGGTCTCAAGAAGATTGTAGCAAGTAATTAAGTGGGCATAACAATAACGCATTCCGACATCTAGATGCATACAGCACCAGTTTCGCAGCCAAGCGTACATTCGTACTTGAAAGCAATATTAAGAACAACTTGTAAATTATCGGGAAAAGATTCAATAAGTACTCAAACTTTAATGAGAAATAAGAAGAATTACCAAATGTTTAGGAGCATCATCAGCAACTTCAGCAGGCTGGTCTGCTCCCATACTTGCCAAACAAGCTCCTTTACATCTCATATATTTCTGCATACTGTACGGGAAAGATACTTTTCTTACTGAAAGATCACAAGCTCAAAATCTCAAACCACAAAGAATACGCTTTCAAGGAATTTCCTTTCTCACTGATTGTGTTAAAATAGAAGGATGTCATAGGAAAATTCTTTCTTCTTGCTAGTTAGTTTTTTCTTTAAGACTTCTTTCTGCTTGTTTTCTGTTTTTCTGTTTTTCTCTTTTTGTTTTGAAGGAACCCTCAATGAAAGGAAGTTTTCTTATGAAAAGAAAAAAGAAAGAAAAAAGCTGACGCAGGTCATCTACCCTGCCCCTCAGCCATAAAAGGATTATTAATAATAATAGCAAAAAAGATTGTATAATCTATACATAGGACATAGAAAAATTTCAACCAAAAACAAAAATTACGGCAATAACATAGTAATGAAATATCTGAAAGATAATGAACCGAATTAATGAAGATTTCTGAAAACAAATAATAAAAGCTGATCAACTTACATTTTTTTTTATTTTTTTTTTGGTTATTGATAAGTTTCCCAAACACTATTAACAAAAGAAACTGTTAGACCCCCGGTTCGAAAGGTCTATGCGAGGAAAGGCAGGAGTGGTAATAGGGAGGGCCCAGGTCCAAGTAATACGATTCAGGAAGGCCCAGGCCCAGGAGATGGGGCTCGGCCCAGTGAAGGGGACGTGGCCAACATGGAGAGGCCGCATGGGGAGTTGTGCAAATCAGTTAGAGGAGCGGAGGATATAGAGAGCACGGAAGGAAGAAAGGGGTACGACTGATTTGATACTGGTTTCGTAGCTGGAGGTTGCTGGATCCCTCGAAAGATCCTTCCCTATCGCATTTCATTCTCCTTGTAATTTCTTTCTGTTTCTGTTGATTTGTGAGCTAGGTTGAGCTCTACGTTGTTCTCCCTTGTAGTGAAACCTTTTCTGAATTCAATAATACGGCTCTAGCTATTTTTGGTCTCCTACTTGTTCAGCAACTTCAATCGCAGGGGCTAGGGTCCTAACATTTTGGTATCAGAGCACCGATCCATGGCTCATGGCGTGCCGGCGACCAGCACCACGGAGCGGATCTCCGGGTTGGAGGGGAACATCGATTCGATCAGGGAGACGGTACGAGTGATGGGGGCTATGGTGGATCATGTACCTCGGCTACAGGAGGACGTGGAGACTTTGGGAGGCCGGATCGAAGACGTGCAAGGTTCCCTCCTCCGATTGGAAACCTTGCTGGGACGCCACTTCGAGGCTCCACCACCGTTACCACCGCGGCGGGATCAGGTACGCGATCGAGAGCGGAGGATGCAAAACGAGTCTCCCGAGCGGGGTCGTGGCAGGAATGACCATCGGGGGAGGCGATTGGAGCTACCAATTTTTCAGGGGGATGACCCGTACGGGTGGGTGTTTCGCGCAGAACGGTATTTTGCCATTAATGGAGTAGAGGAGGAAGATAAGGTTATGGCAGCTTCGGTTTGCATGGAAGGGAAGGCCCTGGGCTGGTTCCAGTGGCTGGACACTCAGGTGCCCTTCGCGGGCTGGCGAGACTTAAAGTCCGCCATTCTCCACCGCTTCAGCCGAGCAAAGGACGGGGATCCGACGGAAAGGCTGATGGCGCTGCGGCAGGACGACTCCGTATCCGAGTACCGCGAACGATTCGAAGCTCTGGCAGCTTCCCTGAGAGGTATTCCTGAACCCATTTTTCGTGGTGCTTTCCTTAATGGGTTACGTGAGGATGTGAGGGCGGAGGTGAAATTGCTCCGGCCCATTAACCTCCAGGAGGTAATGGACTTGGCCCAACAAATAGAAGATAGGAATGAGGCTGTGGAAAGACTTAGGAAGGGAAAATTGGGCCGGGGGTGGAGATATGATGATTTCGGGAAGGGAGTGGGCCTTAGTGAGAAGCCCAACTCTCCTCTAGGCTATTCTAGGAACTCCCTTCAGTCCAACCCAGAGAAGGAGTTTTCATCCGCTGTACGGGGCCGGGGGTGGCCTTCGCAACCCTCAGGAACTTCTGCAGGGGGTGGCTCGGGCTTCAAGAGGCTTACCGATGAGGAGATTCAACGGCGGAGGACTAAGGGGCTGTGCTTCAGGTGTGATGAGAAATTTGGACCTGGGCATCGCTGCAAGAACCGACAGCTACAGGTGTTGCTGGTGGCGGACGAGGAAGAGGAAGTTGAGGAAGAGGAAGTGGAGGAGTTGGAACCTTCCTCCGAGGAGGTCGAAGGTATGGCTGGCCTCTCCTTAAATTCGTTGTTGGGAATCTCCTCCTCTAGCACGATGAAGATGAAAGGCTCTATCGGAGGCCGTGAGGTGATTGTTTTGATAGATAGTGGCGCTTCACACAACTTCTTGTCACTTCGAGTCGTGAGTGCGCTGCACCTTCCCGTGGCGACCACCGGCTGTTACAGTATCCAGGTGGGTAATGGTCACACTTTTAAACAGCAGGGGGTGTGCAAGGGGGTCGATCTCCGGATCCAGGGGTACCGGGTTCTCGGGGACTTTGTTCCTTTTGAGCTAGGGTGTGCCGAAGTGGTTCTGGGGGTTTCCTGGTTGCAAACCCTTGGGGAAGTCAGGGCGGACTGGCAGAAGCTTACTATAAGGTTCCAGTCAAAAGGAGGCTGGATTTGTTTGAAGGGGGATCCTTCGTTGAAGTTGGAACCCGCGAGTTTGAAGACTCTGTCGCGGTCGTTTCAGGGCGATACGGCGGGGGCTTGGCTGGAAATCTATGCACTGGATGGAAGGGTGGAAGGCAGGACTCAGGCCAGGGAACCAGACGCTTTACAGGGAGTATTGGCCCAATTTGCAACTGTGTTTGATTCACCGGAGGGCTTACCGCCAAACCGTGCACGGGACCATCAGATTACTCTCCGGCCAGGGGCGGAACCGCCTAACATCAGACCCTACAGATACCCCCAAGTGCAGAAAAATGAGATAGAAAAGCTTGTAGCAGAAATGTTAGCTTCTGGAGTCATTAGACCGAGCTGTAGCCCGTTCTCCAGCCCCGTCCTGCTGGTAAAGAAGAAAGACGGCAGTTGGCGCTTTTGCGTCGACTATCGCGCCCTCAACCAACTCACGGTGCCGGACAAATTCCCAATTCCCGTCATCGATGAACTCCTGGATGAATTACATGGGGCTACTATATTTTCGAAACTGGATCTTAGAGCAGGATATCACCAAATCCGGGTCAGAGAATTCGATATCGAAAAGACTGCTTTCCGCACGCATGAAGGGCACTACGAGTTCTTGGTCATGCCATTTGGCTTGACGAACGCCCCAGCCACATTCCAAGCACTCATGAACAAGGTTTTCCGGCCTTACCTGCGCCGCTTTGTTTTGGTTTTCTTCGACGATATTCTGGTGTATAGCCGTACTTGGGAAGAACATCGGAGGCACCTAGCTACAGTTTTGGAGGTCCTGCGGAATGAGCAATTATTCGCTAACCGGAAGAAGTGTGCTTTCGGGCAGCAGCAACTGGAATATTTGGGGCATGTGATATCGGCTGCCGGGGTGGCTGCGGACCCAGCTAAGGTGGAGGCCGTGGTGGCATGGCCTAGGCCCAAGAATGTCAGGGCGGTCAGGGGATTCCTGGGATTAGCCGGCTATTACAGGCGATTCGTCCGAAACTTTGGCATCTTGGCAAAGCCCCTGACAGACTTGCTCAAGCGTGGAGAGTTCAAGTGGTCCGAAGAGGCGGGTGAGGCTTTTGAGGCCCTGAAGCTTGCCATGACCACTCTTCCGGTCCTGGCAATGCCAGATTTCTCCAAAGACTTCGTGGTGGAGACAGACGCCTCTGGCTCGGGGCTGGGCGCAGTGCTGATGCAGGGAGGAAGGCCCATAGCCTATTTCAGTAAAATGCTGTCAGGGACTACGCGGCTCCGCTCGGTGTATGAGCGCGAGCTCATGGCGGTCGTTTTGGCGGTTCAAAAGTGGCGCCATTACTTGCTGGGGCGCCACTTCGTCGTGAGAACCGATCAGCAAAGTTTGAGGTTTCTCATGGACCAAAGGCTCCTTCCCCCCGAACACCTTCGTTGGGCCATCAAACTAATGGGATATGACTTCGAGCTGCAGTATAAGCAGGGCACTGCAAACCGGGTGGCTGATGCATTGTCCAGGCGGGAGGAAGAGTCACCGGTGGAGTTGACTGCCCTGTCCATTCCGCAGTTAGTAAACTGGGCAGAGATTCAGCAAGAGCAACAACAGGACAAGGACTGCGCAGTGCTACTGGGTAAGTTGCAAAACGGTGAGGAAGTTGCATCCGGGTTCTCCTTGCACCGGGGCCTCTTGTGCTACAATGGCCGGGTTGTTTTACCACAGGCATCCCCTTGGATACGCAAGATGTTGCACGAGTTTCATGATTCGGCGTTGGGAGGCCACTCGGGGTTTTTGCGGACTTATAAACGGGTGGCAGATAACTTGTTCTGGAGAGGGATGAAGAGAGACATCCACGCGTATGTGGCCAACTGTGCGGTCTGCCAGCGCTCCAAAGCAGAGGCGTTGGCGCCTGCGGGGCTGCTACAGCCGCTGCCGATTCCAGCTAGGATATGGGAGGAAATCTCCATGGATTTCATCAGTGGATTACCTAGGTCGCAGGGAGTGGACACTATTCTCGTGGTTGTTGACCGGTTGTCCAAGTACGCCCATTTCCTGCCGCTGTCTCATCCGTACACTGCCAAGAGGGTAGCTGAGGTGTTCATCAGAGACGTGGTAAGACTCCACGGCATCCCAAGCTCAATCGTCACGGATCGAGACCCGTTATTCATGAGCTTGTTCTGGAGGGAGCTCTTCCGGGCTCAAGGAACTCACCTGAGCCGCAGCTCCGCGTACCACCCCGAGTCCGATGGACAAACTGAGGTGGTGAACAGGTGTTTAGAGGTGTATCTCCGCTGTTTCGCGAGTGACAAGCCTCGCGGATGGCTTCAATATCTGCCTTGGGCTGAGTTTTGGTTTAATACCACATATAACGCATCAACAAGGCGCTCCCCCTTTCAGGTGGTTTATGGACGGGATCCTCCCACGGTGTTCCGATTCCAGGACTCTCCCTCAGCCGTGGAGGATGTCAACCATCAGATGCGACAGCGGAATGAATTTCTAGAAGTTCTTAAGGGACATCTAGCGCTCGCACAACAGCGCATGAAAAAGTTCGCCGACGCGCACCGTCGCGAACTTTCCTTTTCTCCAGGGGAACGTGTTCTCCTCAAGTTACGACCTTACCGCCTCAAGTCTTTGGCGCGGAGGCCTAATGAGAAGCTATCGCCCCGATTTTATGGGCCCTTTGAGGTCGTGGAGAGGATTGGCGAGGTGGCTTATCGCCTCCAGCTGCCTGAGGACGCGCGGATTCACCCAGTTTTCCACGTTTCCCAGTTGAAACCCTTCCGTGGAAGTGACCCCCGGTGTCAGCCCCTGCCAACTCAACTCTCGGACGAGCTGGAGCTTCAGGTGGAGCCTGCCGAAGTCATCCGGGGAAGGTGGACCCCCTTTGGAGGGAAAAGCGTGGCGGAGGTGCTGGTTAAATGGAAGGGACTACAGGATTGGGAGGCCACATGGGAATTTCTTGATGTGTTCCAGGCTCAGTTTCCTCATTTCAACCTTGGGGACAAGGTTGTCTTCGAAGGGGGGAGTGATGTTAGACCCCCGGTTCGAAAGGTCTATGCGAGGAAAGGCAGGAGTGGTAATAGGGAGGGCCCAGGTCCAAGTAATACGATTCAGGAAGGCCCAGGCCCAGGAGATGGGGCTCGGCCCAGTGAAGGGGACGTGGCCAACATGGAGAGGCCGCATGGGGAGTTGTGCAACCGGTTAGAGGAGCGGAGGATATAGAGAGCACGGAAGGAAGAAAGGGGCACGACCGATTTGATCTTGGTTTTCAGAGTCGGGAGGTTCTTTGGATCCCTCGAAAGATCCTTCCCTATCGCATTTCATTCTCCTTGTAATTTCTTTACATTTCATTGATTTGTGAGCTAGGTTGAGCTCTCTACGTTGTTCTCCCTTGTAGTGAAACCTTTTCTCGAATTCAATAATCTGGCTCTAGCTATTTTTGGTCTCCTACTTGTTCAAAGAACTTCAATCGCGGGGCTAGGGTCCCTACAGTAAATTGAGAGAGAATGAAACACCGTTCTATATTGAAATTGACTTGGCAAAAATACAAGTTCCTAACCGAAGTAATTTGACACATTAAGTCTCCCTGCGTGGAATGGATTCCAAGACACTTTTCTTATCTTCAATACCCCCAATTCCCTAACTCCTCCCCATTTTATTCTCTAAAACCACCAGTACCTTCTAGAACAACCAGTAACTAACACCTTAACAAACTAATGATTCCTTCATTGTTATGTTTACAATTTCACCCACCTGTACAACTTATTACAATTCACTATCATAACCGATAACCAACTACATTCGCCTATGCTTCCTACCAAACAACGGCCTTAACAGAGGCTTCTCGGTAATTAACAAAATTATTTTGCAAGGAACAAGAACAAAATGTTGTAAATGTGAGAAAAAAGAAAATATAAAAAGGAGAACATGAAGACAGTGGTGTCCTATAGAAAACAAAGAAATCAGAAACAACTTACATGTCACATTGATTAAGGACCAAAAGCTTATTTGGAACACAAGATTGTCCATTCGACGGCAAACTGAATCGCATGACTCCCTTGTCTATCACCAAAGTCCAAATACATTAATCAGGATTCAAACAGTAATAGAACCAAGAGGAGAAAATAAGAACCAAGATTCCTCACCTTCCAACAACAATATTAATGCCACTAAGTCTGGC